>JABUQX010002612.1:0-27793 GCA_015478945.1 Trachelipus rathkii | reverse complement strand
ATTGCAACAGGTGGTATTGATAGGGTTAAATAGGAAGCTTCTATGGCAGGTTTAGATATATAGTGTTTGTGGTAGCTTCTGAATAGGAATCAAAAAATGTTATGATGATATGACCGTGTGTAAGAATAAAGGTGTCAAAAGGATGGTTTATCATTAATAGCGGAGTGAGGCGGGATGTGTTATGTCTCCTTGATTATTCAATTTGATATTGATGGATGGGGTTATGAAAATTAGAGGTGGGACAGAATTGTGTTTAGAATGATGGAGAATGGAGATGAGTGAGGGTTGCCTTACCTATTATATGCGAATGATTTGGTTTTGCTGGCCAATATGAAGAGTTTGAGAGGATTGGTAGAGGAGTTTGCAGGTGTGTGTAAACAGGAGGGGTTTGATAACGTAGATAAGCGTAGGTTGTTGTGAGTGAGGACAAGTCTCAGTGTTGAAGTTATGTTAGATGGTGAGCAGCTGGCAAGGTCTAGTTTAAAATTTAAGGTATATGTTGGATGCCAGAAAGTGGCTGGGGCAATAAAATCGTTTGGTAAATGTATAGGGACAAGCTTAGAGTGCTAGGGCTTACATGATTGGTATTTGTGTACCTGATGTTATTGTATAGTATGAGACTCATGTTGAATAAAAGCATAATCTAAAGTTCAATGTGTTTAGATGGACAGATCTTAAGGGGCATGCTAGGTGTGAGAAGATTAAAATGCAGGAATGAACGTATTAGATAGTTGATGTGGTGTGAAGAAATAGGTAAACGAAGAGAATAAATGAAAATATGTTGAAATGGTTTGGTCATTGTGGAAATGATGATTGATAGTCGGTTTTTTAAGCGGATGTATAGGGGCGAGTGTGTTGGGAACCCGACTGGCTGGTTGAGATCGAAGAAAAAGTTGAGTCAGTAACGGAATGTCTGAGGACAGAAATGTGAGTTTGGCAGAGGCGAGAATAAAAGGTGCATAATAGGAGTGGTATGGCGGGTTTTGTGGGGGTATGGTTGTGGCCCACCTGGGCCAAGGGAATTGAACACTTAACACTGACGATTACCATAGGTGAGGGTCCGCCGCGAGGTTCCCGTGAGCGTATAGGTGGATTTTCTGACTCGACGAGTTCTCACTAATTAATGGTACAGAGGGGGGGGGGTTAAGGCTGGGCTTTCAAGCTGGTTTTATATATATATATATATATATATATATAATGATACTATATATATATATATATAATTATATATATATATATATATATATATATTATATATATATATATATATATTATATATATATATATATATATATATATATATATATATATATATATTATAATTATATATATATATATATATATATATATATATATATATATATTATTTATATAATAATTATATATATATATATATATATATATATAATATATATATATAATAATAATAATAATAATCAGATCATGTGAAATGTAATAATTATATGCCCTAGAGCACAAATAAAACTTTACTTAGTAATAAAATCTACTTTATATATTGCATACCTCTTTTAACATATTGTTTTTACTGTATTTTAATGCTAAATGAAAAGACTTGATATATATATATGAAAATAGTACCTAATTTAAAAAAAAAAAACAAAAAAAACAAAAAATTTTTGGCCTGTGGTTCCGGTCTGAAAACCTGACGGTAAGTTACGATTATGTATCGATTACCGGAAATTAAATAGTGTTACTAAGACCGATTCCTTCCCATTGCCTAACCTAATAGATATGATTTATAATATGTATGGTAATGTCTATTTCACAACAATAGATCTGGTCCGTGGTTATTATCAAGTGTCAATGGAACCCGAGAGTGTTGAAAAAACTGCTTTTTCCACCCCATTTGCACAGTACGAATATTTAAAAATGCCCTTTGGTGTAAAGAATGGTCCGGCCACATTCCAATGTGGGATGATGTTAGCATTGGAAGAATTACCATGGTCCGAGGTTATGGTATACTTAGATGATATTATCATTCTCAGTAAAAATATAGATGATCATCGTAACCACCTTGATCGCTGTCCTATTCATGCCACTAGAGAAAACGGTATAAACTTAAACCATAAAACCCCGGCTGTGTCGTACTGAGGTGGAATTTTTGGGTCACCATATATCATGGAAAGGTATACTTTCCCTTCAAAAAAATCTCAAAGGAGCTTTAGAATTTCCTGTCCCCACTACGGTAAAACAATTACGCCAGTTTCTGGGAATGGTAAACTTTTATAGGCGACATATTCCAGATTGTTCTCAAATCAGTAAGCCTTTATCATGCCAGACTGGTGGTAAATCCATTAAATGGACGCCGGAGTGTCAGCAGGCCTTCGATCAACTTAAAGAGGCCTTAGTAAATCCCACATTGTTAGGTTTCCCTGATTATAGTCCGGAGGTTTCTCCCATGGAGCTCCATGTGGATGCTTCAGACCTCGGGGCTGGTGCTTGCCTTTCACAAATTCAAGACGGCGAACGCAGGCCAATTGCTTTTATTTCTATGACCTTCAATGGGGCTCAGAGAAATTATGGAGTAATTGATAAAGAACTAACTGCTTTGCGTTGGGCTGTCAAATCCCTTAGACCTTTCCTCTGTGGTATAAAATTCATTATATATACCGACCATATGCCACTCATCTATTTACAAAATATGAGTCTGGTTGATGGGAGGTTAGCTAGGACTATGGAAGAGCTCTATGAATATGACTTTGATATCCGTCATATATCGGGCCCTAAAAATATAGTTGCCGATGCTCTTTCCCGATCTCCCGTAAATGATAATATGGAAGAACCCGAAAATCCCTCTTTGGATTTCATTCCTCCTGGGTTCTTTCCAATAGAAATCAGTGGAGGAGGGGACTCGTTATATAAATGTTTTTCTCTTTACTTATATGGATCGGTCGAGAGACATTTAGAGGTAAGAGATGTTCTTATCGAAGAATTACAAAAGCATCCCGTAAAATATAAACTTCAAGGTCAGTTGGTTCAAAAAAGACTCCGATTATTAAAACTTCCGGGTCAATTACCAATACCAGAAGTTATCACTGCTTTTACTGATGTCTTTAAAGTTAATGTTCACATATATTATGCCCATAATAAACCTTTAATATATGGAAATAACGCTGATGGTGAACCCTGTTATTTAAAATGTTTAGCCGGGGTTCACTATAATTATCTGCTAGTTACTTCTAGTAGTGAATAAACTTCATGTCGACTCCATTGGAGTATGTACACTATTGAAGACGGACCAGTCTTTTATAACCTCTTCTCGGGGTTATAAAATGACACACATGTGTCCTGAGCCGAAGTAAATAAGCCAGAGAATAAAGATTCGGTCGTTCTGTCGTTCACTTACTGACTGAAAATTAATATAAAATACTTAGCCAAATAACTTATCTTTAAACCTTGAGTCGGATAAGTTAACTAAATCTTATTCCTATCTTTCTTAATCTCTTAAGTAAACTTCCTTCTGAACTATTGTTCTATAACATCTTCATCTATCGAAGTTGTTTTGAATGTATGCTTTCTAGTGTGCCTGATCGTCAAAAACTTTCTATTTAATGACGAAAAACCCTCCTAGTGTAAATGATTCTTCCTAATTGATCTTTGTGTGCCTGGATTATTCGTGTATGATTGCAGACTAAAGATTAAACTATTAACTAAATATCTCAAAAAGTCTTGTGTAACTGAATTCCTTACTTTATTTAACCAAAAAGGGTTAAATATATATATACGGCATAAATATATGCAGTATATTTTAAAAGAAATGCATATATTTATTAGATATGTATTCTCAAAAAAACCACCTACTATGAAAATATATAGTATATCATATATTATAAATATTATATATATAATATATACTATATAGATATATATATATATAATAATTATAATATATATATATATATATATACTTATATATACTTAATAATATATATTATTATATAATATATATATACTATATTGATATATATATATATATACTTGTATGTAGTATGATGTACATAACTTGTTACAATATATTTATATATATATATATACCAGTTCCTCGGTTCCAACGAACCTGTCATGTTTCATGACAGGTTGTGGGCCGGAGGAGCTTTAAAACTTATTTTACAGATTTGTCCCAGTTCCTGAAGGAGATAATAAGATGTTCTCATAACCGACGTATAGCCTGGATGAGTAGACTCTCTCTCAAAATCATAGGACCAAATGGATGATTCAATAAGTATATAATGAAAATAGAAAGAATCAGGAAAAAGACTTCCTAGATTGTTTTTATTTTCGAAATAGAGTATATAATAATGAAAATAAAAATTTCATTATTATTGAGGGATGGTGTGTTTTCGATGAACAATTATGGTAATTTTCCAAGCAGCTATTTTCTGACTATGGAAAGTTTAAATTAATCCTTTTAATTTATTTTAAAATCAAAATATTTCTAATCTTATCAAATTAAATTATTTTATAATTATTCTATTTCTCAAAGATAGGATGTTTACTCTTGTTTTAAAATTATTGAGAAATTAAAGAAGGTCAAAATGAGTTAGTTTTACTCTAATTCATTTTTTCGCTTCGTGATAGTTATTATGAAAAAAATAATTATTTTAGAATAGGAAATGTTCATGCATGTCTATTGTAATTTGAAATCCTATCATGACTCAATAACTGCCGGATATTTGATGCTTTTCAGATTTGATTCGGCTGGGCTCAAGACATCTAGAAACATCTCTGTCGGTTTCCCAGAGTATCCGGACCGGACTATTCCAGTGTTCATCATGCCATTGTTCATGGCCGGAAGCTTTTGAAGTTCCAAATGGGATGGCAATATAAAAACTGTTCTGCTTTAGGCCGCACCATATCTGGGTGCTTAGCTTGTGTTAAAACCATAGGAATCCGATCATGGAAAAACATCACTGAGGCTACCAAAGGTGAATACCCAATCCAAAGTTATTGACACCTTCCACATGGGCAAGATAGGTATGTGTCCAACATAGAACACATTAGTCAGGATTGGGACACCAAGTATGTCAAAAACACACTATTGAAGATCCTGGTTTATCATTCGAAAAGATGTGGGAATATACATCTACAGTTTAAATTGTTCACCTCTCTCATGGAAGAAAAATACTAATAGCCGGCTAAAAATACCGTCAGAGGGACCGACATAATGTATGGTTGTCATAAAAACATTGTTAAGGGGAAGTACCTACTGTCACCCCTCATATCTATTATATCAACAAGGAAACCTTAAACTTAATTCTCCTTTGTTGTTGGATTATCTCAACAAGGAAACCTTTAACTTGATTCTTCTTTGTTGTTGGATGGTTTACATCCAAACCGTTTATTCTTAGAATCCCTAATGAATAAATGGGAAAATCTATTTAACATTAACATAAAAAAAATGGATATAAAATTGTATAAAGTAAAATATTTAAATTATTGTAAATTATTTTAGCTTATTTAGAGAGTCCTGAGTATCCTTCTTTATGCGCTGTTTCTATGCTCTTTGCCTCTTCACTCCGCTTTCTTCGACGACGTGGAAAATTGAGGTGGGGGTTTAGATTTAGTGGGGGAGGATATAAGGGAGATATTGATCATGCATCCGTGGTGTCAATTGGCAATTCGCTATTTTGATTCTGGTAATGTTTATCCTTGAAAATGTTTTTTATATACAGTCTGGACGTTTTCAATCATTTTTGATCCAGCCTGTAATAGTATATGTTATTCATCTTATGGCTTTAATTATGATAAAAATTGACAATGATTCAGATACTATAATTATATATTTTCTTTCTAGTATATCTTGTTATGTATATTGTATATTTGATAAAGTATAAAACTAATAAAAAACATAGCCACAAGAAGCACCGATGATTGTAAAAATATAGTTGTGCTCAAATTTCATAACCAAAAGACGTTGATAAGCCTTTCTAGCTGTCTCAGAGGTCAGTGCTACAACATTTTTAAGTTTTGTAAATTAATGACTGTAAAATTTTGTATTAATGTAAAGATAGTAAACTTGACACTTTGTTACAGTTTACTGTCTTGTTGCTGGAAGGCCATTGACATCCGTAGTTCCCCATTTTGAGAAACCCCTCTTGGATGTACCAGGGTAGGTATCTTATTATACATAGATCTAATTGTTGTACTTTAATCTGTCAGAATATCATAGAGTAGATATTAAAGTTCAAATATCCAATTCCTGTTTATTTGAACAGGTTCATTTTGGATTCAAATCTGAATATTTCTGTTGTGGACTTCAACTTTTATATTTTGGGTTCTGGAATTCATTCCTGAATCCATTTTCTTCGCTGATCCTCTTGAGTCGAGATTCATTAGTGAATCTTTTCTCGGTGCTATTTTGAAGTTTTGAATTCATCCTGAATCTTTCTTCGTGGAGTTGTCTCGGAGTTGTGGTTCACTGGATCCTTCTCCCTGCCAATTCTAACGTTGGGGTTCGGCCTGATTCTTTCCTCCTTGATAGTACTTCAGCAGAGTGGTGATTCTCCTGAATCATACTCCCACTTGGAACCATTCCCCCAGTCAATTCAGTTAAGTCATCATTTATTCACAATTGTTGAGTCTGGGTTTCTTATTCCCTTAATTTTATGCATGAGCAATATTTGGAAGCGTTCGGTTTCCACTCTCGTATCTGATCCTAGAGCTGTCTGTGCTCGTGTACATATTTTATACATTGGATACCTTGAACTTATTCTCCAATGTGTATTAACTAATTCTATTTAATCATAATCCTTTTATTCATATATGTTTGGGTTTGGATTTGTGTTACTATTAACTTTTTACAACACAAACATCCCATCATTTAATTTGACGCCAATTGAGCGAGTTTAGTAAAACTAATACTTTTTACTGTGTGTCAATATCCTTTGATCATTTGTTATTTTATTATTATTATTCTTAATCTTCAAGAACCATATCTGATTAGTCGTCCAGAACTATATTAAACTTCGAGTAAAGATCCGGGAAACGATCTACACTATTCTACACCATTCTCTGGGTAAAAATCTTAGATTATTTTTATATGTTATCAACGTTCACAATCCTCTTCGAACAGTCATTCAAGTAAGCAGGCCTACGGAGTCCCACGACTAACTTCCTCCGTTACGGAGAAAACCTAACCTGCTCCGTATTACCCCTGATGGTGTCAGGTGGTTGCTGTGCTTACTAGACATTCGAACCACTATTTTTGGAACATTCACAAACCTAAACATTTACGTATCTTCTATACTGTTTGACCTCCGAATCTTCTAATTTTCGAACTTCGTATCTACGAAGAAGAGCGGAGCAGAAGTACCTTCTAGTGCGGGATGCTTGATGACCCCGCGTACTTCCTCTCCGCCACATATATATATATATATATTATATATATATATAGATTATATATATATATATTATATATATATATTATATATTATATATATATATATATATATATTATATATATTATTTATATTATATATATTATATATATATATTAGTGTTGCACCGATACCAAAATTTGAGCCGATACCGATACAAGTATCACATTTTTTCAATGCCGATACGATACTGAAATTGTTGGGCTGATACCCATCCGATACTTTTATCCTATAAATATGCCTAATACTATATATATATTATATATATATATAAATATATATATATATATTATATATATTATATATATATATATATATATATATATTATATATATATATACTATATATATATTAGTGATGCAGGTTACATCCGCCTCCGCAATTATTAAGATCCGCATCCGCCTTTCCCCTGCGATGTGCGCGGATTATTACTTCGAGATTGATAAGAATTTTATAATTAAAAATACTTAAAGATTATCTGAAAATGAACTTGAAAATGAAATTGAGTTGAAAGCAATTAAAAGCGGCTTTATATTCCAGTATCTTACTTTTATCAAGCGTTCAAACTTGTGGATAGTTACACTTCATATGATGGATGGGGTTATTGCTCAGAAGAACTCTTGCTTTGTACGCCAGTTGTATTCCAAAGTTAACATTCTTACTTATGTGGAAAATGACATCATATCACACTGCATTAAGCTTTGAAACAATTTGAAGAAATTACAAAAAAAAAAAAATCAGGCCTCATACAGCTCTGTTTTCCGACTGTAATACCATTAATTCAACGCTAAGAAAGCGTGTTTGAACCATCTTCAAATGAAAATGATGCGGTTCAAAAAGCATGAAAGATGAAATAAAACTAAAGCAGAAACGCTTTGGTTCTGTGGAAATTAAGGGCCTTCATACTATGCCAATTACTTAGACCTGTTTATAATGCAATTTTTTTGCGTAGCAATTAGAACAAGTTAAAATCGTCACTTTGTTGCAGTTGAAAAACTTCAATCGAACAGTCTATTAATTCGCCACCCTTTAAAAGGAAAAAACTAAATCTACATACCATCACCTTCTAACAGTAATTGCAAATTAAATCAGAATTCACTGGAAAGAATGTCTACAGTCCAGTATTGATAAGAAACACACGCGATATTACAAAAGGATTTAGTGCAATGATGTGAAACTATCACCAGAAAAACGAAGTACAAATGATGACTATCAGTTGGTGGAAAGTTAAGCAAGATGTTTTACCCACGCTTGAGTAACTTGCAAGAATACTATGGCCTGTCCCCCACTAGTGTCCAAGCTGATGAGAGTATTTAAGCAATGCGCTGAGCTAATGTATGAGTTGAAAAGAGAAACAGACTCTCAAACAGAAAAAAAATTGACGATCTCAAGCAAACCTCCTATATTTGAGATTTCAATACTAAGTGGAAAAAGATATATCCATTGTTTAAAATCTCGTTAAATAAAGGGCGGAGGTTGGTGCCGCTGCCATTTAAATTGAGTCCGTCCGCACCTGGTAACCAATTATCTTAATAGATTGTGGCTGAAACTCGAAAGTATATATATATATATATATATTATATATATATATATATATATATATATAAATATATAATATATATTTAATAAATATATATATATATATATATAATATATAAATATATATATATATTATATTATTATATATATATTATATAATATATATACAGGAATAATGGAGTAATATTAAAAAGTAAATTTGTCGAATATTATTTACTAAAATGTGATTTATTTGATAATTTTAGTGTGTTCGATATTCATTAAATGTTATAAAAATTATCATCTCTGTTAAAACCTCAAGGGGAAGCAAATTAGTGGTGAAATGATTCAAAGCTACGCGTTACGATGTGAGTCACTATACTCTATATCGATATATATATATTAATATATATATATATATATATATACATATATATATATCATATATATTCTCTTTTATTGGTATGCCGTTGATACATATTTAACATATATATATATACATATATATATATATATGCAAACAAAAAGTGACATCTGCTGCATCACTAATTATATATATATATATTATAATTTGTATATATATATACTATATAATATATATAATAATGATATTATATATATTATATATATAATTATATATAATATATATATGATATATATATATATAGGTGTTTATATCAATATAATATCTCGAAGCACTGGTTACGAGCCATCTATTCTCTACACTGTGGCGGTCGCCCAGGCCTACCTCCGACATTAAGATTCATCACGTTTATTAAAAATAAAGTTTTTAAAATTATATATATATATATATATATATATATATATATATATATATATATATATATATATATATATATATATATATATATATATATATATATATATATATATATATATATATAATATATATATATATATAAAGCCGATTTCGTTTTTGCATTTGTGCTTACGAAACGTAAGAAATGTTGGAGTTTGCGTTCGTTTTTGTCAAACTTTGCGCAAAATCGTAAGAAATGCTTACCAAACGTAAGGAATTTCCTTAATTCTGTAAGTTTGCTATTTCCCGTGCTTGCCGAATTTAAGCACGTTCTTACGAAAAATGTAAACAAACAAGATGAATTGATGAATATTTCATTCAATAAAATCAGCTTTAAATCTAATTTCTTCCAAATGGATAAATTCCATCACAATAGTTGATCAATTATTTGTAATATAAACCATTTGTTATTTTTTTATTTCTGTTTATTCCAAAACCACGTGCTCCATCACAACAGCTGATTCCAATTGTTTAAAAACAAAAGTAAGCCTAGCACGAAATCGCGGTCGTTTAAACAGGAAATTTGTGCTAAAACTGGGTGAGCATTTCTTATCGAGCGTAAGCACAAATGACAAAAACGAAAACGGTCTAAATTAAAAGCAAAGAAAATACTAAAATTCATTCTATCGTAAACACTTCGTATTATTACAATTATGATTAAAGGAGATAGAACTAAAGAAATTAGTCCCAAGTAAAGTATTAGTGGGCTTGCTACTTCTATTTATCGCAAGCTCACTAATACTTTACTTGAGACTAATTTCTTTATTTCTATCTCCTTCAATCATAAAATTGCGGGTCTAAAGTCCCGCATACACAAGCCTTTGTTATTTGTTCTGATTGGAAGTTTTATCACTTTCCACCGCAGATTTTCTAGCTTTAGCTTTTTGATAAACTTGTTTACTCGTTTCTCGATAACACTTATCGCCCTAAACTACATTGCGATGTTCCTAAATGCCCTGTCTATACTAGGCTTCCTTTCATTGGTGCTATTTCCTATGACCTCCATTTCCCAATTAGAACAGATTAAACAAAAAACTTTCCACATTGCAAGTTTCTTATATCTTTTATTAACACAACTCAATTGGCAGTTTCTTTAGGTTAAAAAAAGGCATTCCCAAGGTAATTTTAAAGCATATTGTTATACAAATATAATGTTGCCGGACTCTAACGTCGACTATGTAGGTCAAACTTTCCTATAACTAAAGATGCGAGCCTTCAAACACATGGACATTTCCTTTCGAACTAATCTCCCCATCTCTCAACCAGAGAATTTAGCTGTCAGAGACCACTATGGCCTCAATAGGCACCCTATATCTCTTCAAAAATTCTTCATTCTTCAAAATGCTTCTACAGATGAAGAACTTAAAAATTTGGAATCTTTTTATATAAAAACACTTAAACCTACACTTAACATCCATAAGATTTCTTTGGCACTCCTGATTGCCTGAACTAATTGCCTGAATTTCGTGCAAAAACGAACACGATTTCTTACGAGGTTTACTTTTGTTTTGCAAGCAATTTTAATCAGCTGCTGTGATAGAGCCCGTCAATTTCGGATAAACAGAAATAAAAAAAAATAACAAATGGTTTATATTACAAAAAATTGATCAACTATTGTGATGGAGTTTATTGATCTGGAAGAAATTAGATTTAAAGCTGATTTTATTGAATGAAATATTATTCATCAATTCAAAAAAATGACGGCGTGGTAGGGCCTACCACGCCGTCATTTTTTTTGTTTACACATTTTCGTAAAAACGTGCTAAATTCAGCAATCACAGGAAATTTAGCAACCTTATAAAATTAAAGGAAATTCCTTACGCTTGCGGTAAGCATTGCTCGAAAATGCGCTAAGCTTAACAAAAACGAAATTTAGCTGAAACATTCTAAATTTCTTAGCACAATGCTCTAAGAACGAACGCAAACTCTGAGATTCTTTACGTTCGTAAGTACAATGCCCAAAAACGAAAACGCCTATATTAACATACAGTAGGTCAGTATAGATACGAAATTTATCAAAAAATTCGGATATATATATATATATATATTATATATTAATATATATTAAATACATAGTTTTATTATATACTTTTATATAAGAAATATATAAAATAAATATATATATATATATATATATATATATATAAAGCAAAATTAGAAAAAGAAAAAGAAATTTGAAACTTTAATTTCTAGAAAGGGTGAAGCTGCGTTTTCGAAGTCGTAGAGTCATTGAAGAAAATTCTTTTAAATTCTCTGTTGTTTGATAGCAAGGGCTGAAACCCCCTTCTTAAAATCTTGCTTTTCGCTGAATGTGTTGATAAGCTCAAACCTTTCAACTAATCACACCACCGGCAGCAATGAGAGACATGTAACGTGAATATATAATAACAAATATATATATAATATATATTATATATATTATATATATATATATATATTATAATATATATTATATATATATATATATATATATTATATATATAATATATGATATTATATATATATAATTATATATAATTATATATATATTATATATATTATATATATATATATATATATATATAATTATATATATATATATATATATATATATAATATATATATATATATCATATAGAAAGTCAATTTAAAGACGCAAATGTATTGGTAGCGGGGTTAAAGTATCGGCGATATTTACTGATACCGATACTATGCTCTCAAAATTCCCAGATACCGATACCTCAAAAATCGACCGATACCACCGATACCTTCCCATGGTATAAGTGATCACTAATATAATATATATATATATTATATATTATATATATTTAAATATATTATATATATATATATATATATATATACTATAATATATATATATATTATATATATATAATATATATTATATATTGGAATGTCAGAGGAATAAATGTTGCAAGGAGAAGAGGAGAGAGGTAATGGATGTATTTAAAAGGGCAAATTTGATATCGTTCGCTTGTGACTGAAACAAGTGAAAGGAAAATGAAGAAAAGAAATTGAGTGTGTGGTGTTGAAATGTGTGTGTGCTGTGGAAAGAATGAGAGAGGAAGTAGAAGGAGTCTTGCAATTTTGCAATGAGTGCTGGTGTACGAAGCTATGTAGGACTTTGAGTGTGTAAGTCTAGAAATTCTAATGGGTTAAATTTAGTTTGAAAGGTTCAGGTATGTGTGGTTTGTGACGTATGGTCCAGTCTAGGAACCGTTGAATGAGAGTACTATTTTTTGGGATTAATCTGATTGATGTTCTGGATGGGTGAGTAGAGCTTTCAGATTGATAGTTTTGGGGGACCTGAATGGTTGTATAGGTGATCAAAAAAGGATGGTATAACAGGTGGTTTTGGGGTGGCGGGAGAAAATGAAATGGTAGGAAGGTGATTGATTTCTTGAAGAGAAGAGGTATGCTGTGTAAGAATACTTTTTCTTTAAACACAAGGAGTATCCATAAGTATACTAGTGTTGTAGTAGAGATGGTGATCGAACAGTGAAAAAGTAGGATGATTTAGTGTTGTGTGAAGAAGGAGATGTTTGAAGTATGGTATGGATGTTAATCGTTAGGGTTTAGGAATGGGATTATCGGATCATTATGTTGTTCTATGTAAAATTAAGAGTTGTGGGCTTGGATGGAGAGGAAGGTGATACGAAAGGACAGTAGGTAAAATAAGAGTGAGAAGTTAAGTGAGCAAGACAATAAGGATAAGTTATGTAAGAGCGCTCGCTAGGAAATCAACGTTTGAATGTGAACAAGTTGATACTGACCAATTCTGGGGGCAAATGAAGGAAAGGCAATTGTTAGTAGTGCAAAGGAAGTATGTGGATGTGCTAAAGTAGGAAGTAAGACTGTTAACAGTGAGTGCGTGGAATTGAAGAGGTGGATGAAAGCGGTTAAAGGAAAAAGAAGCGTGGTTGAATGTACTAAAGCAATGATGAAGACTCAAAGAAAGATGCTTGGAATTATATATAGAGGAAAAAAGAAATAAAAGGTATACGTAGAGAAAACAAGAGGTAATGAACAGTTTGAAGGAGATAGAATGGGACTTACAAGGAAATGGGAAGCTCTTCTGGAAGGAAGCGCGGAAAGTTAAGAATGAGAAATAAGGGAATCTGCTTAGAATAATGAAAATAGGATGTGCTTTTGTAATGATGAAGTAAGTGTGAAGAGTGTGGAAAACACTTCGAGAAATCTGCACAATGATAACAGTAGATGAAGAGGTGATAGGTAGAATGTGTGTTGGTTTTTATGTGCAAGAAGGAATAGGTATTTTGGGGATGAGGTTATAGTAGGATGGAGTAATAGGAGAGTGAAAAAGTTGAAAGAATTGGTAATTCTGCCAGGATACTAGATGAAATTACTGGTGAAATGATCAAGAACGAGGCGAGATGTTGATTGATTGGATTTGGAAGTTGCTTAACAAAGCGTTTATATGGAGGGTATAGTTTCCAGGGATTGGAGGAGAGCGGTAATAGTACCGCTTATATAAGGGTAAGGAGAAAAGGGGAACTGTTAGAAATTAGTAGGGGAATAAGTTTACTTGGTGTTGTAGGAAGGTATATGCTGCAATTTTGGTCGAAAGAGTGGCGATGAGTACTGAAGATGATTGTGCTGAAGCAACAAGTGCGCTTTAGGAGTGGTAGAGATTGTGGATCAAATCTTTTACATTGAAAACAAAATGATTGAGAAAATGAGCGAGAAGAAGAGAATAAATTGTTATTAGGTTTTATGGATTTGCAACGAGGCGTATAATAGAGTTAATAGGGAAGCGTTATGCAGGTGTTAGTGATACTATGGTGTTGGGGGAGGATTCTTTCAATGGGAATCAAAGTTGTATGACGATAGTGAAGCGTGCTTAAGAATAAATGTGATCAATGAGTGATTGGTTTAGGATTAATGCGGAGTAAGACAGGTTGTGTTATGTTCCTGGTTATTCAATTGTATATGCATGGGGTATGGAAAGAATTCGAGGTGGGTTGCAGGAAATTGGTGTTAGATGTGGAGAATGGAGATAGAGTGGAGGTGCCCTACCTATTATATGCGGTGATTTGGTTTTGTGTGGCGATCTGAAGAGAGTTTGAGAGATTGGTAGAGAGATTGGGCAGGGTGTGTTAAAGGAGGGGTTGAAAGTAAACGTGATAAGAGTAAGGTTATGGTCGTGAGTTGAGGACATCCTCAGTTGAGATTTAGTTAGATGGTGAGAGCTGAACAGTATCTTGAGTTTAAATATTTAGAGTATATTTGGATGAGAAGGGAACGGGACGATGCAGAGTGTTAGTAGAAATTGTTGAATGGCGGAAGTGCGTGGTGCAATTAAATCCTTGACGTTGAATGGTAAAGGGATAATCTTGAGTGCGCTAGGGTCTACATGAGGGTATGTTGTTACCTGTTTATTGTAGGTTATGCAGACTATTGGTCTGGAAATAAAGAAGTATAGATCTAAGTTCAATGTGTTCAGATGGACCAATCTTAGGGGTGTGCTAGGTGTGAGAAGAATTATAAGTGAGGAATGAACTTATTAGAGAGGGGTGTGGTCTGAAGAAAGGGGTAAATGAGAGAATAAATGAAAGTAGTTTGAGATGGTTTGGTCATGTCGAAAGGCATGAATGCATAGTCGGTGGTTAAGCGGATGTATAGTGGAGAGTGTTTTGGGAACCGACCGGCTGGACCGAAGAGGAAAGTGATTGAGTCGTGAACGAATGTATGAAGGAGAGAATTTTGAGTTTGGCAGAGGCGAGGAGTAAAGGTGCATGATAGGAGAATGTGGCGGGGTTTTGTATGGGGCATGGTTGTGGCCCAACCTGCGGCCAGGGGAATGGAACCAGCTTACTTGATGATTTCCATTAGTGAGGGTCCGTCGCCAGTCCCATGAAGCTCGTAGGTTGGATTATTCTGTCTGTCATGACGAGTTCATCACTATAAGTGGTACAGTGTAAGGGGGCGGTAAGAGCTTGGGCCTTTCTTTTGACATTTGGCATATTCTCCTACACTTTGTTTCGTGCTTGGAGCGCACCTTATCCCAGTCTTGGGAAAAAGAGGTAGCTAAAGGAAGAAAGAAAGAAAGTATATATATATATTATATATATTATAATATATATATATATAAATTATATATTATATAATATATATTAATATATATATATATTATATATATATATTATATATATATATTATATATATATATATAGTATATATATTATATATATCATATATATATATGGTTCAAGTACATTTTGTCAAGTACAAGTAATCTAAATTGTTTCAAGTACAAGTACTCTAGAATTTGTTCTTAAGTACAAGTACATCTGGTATTAAGTAGCAAGTACTTATGAAACTTCATATATAAATATATACATATTATATATATAAATATATATATTATATATATATATTATATATATATATATATTATATATATTACATTATATTATATTATATGATATATATATATAATATATATATATATATATATATAATAATAATATATTATATATATATATATATTAATATTATATATATATATATCTATATACGGATAGATATATACTATATATATATATATATATAATATATATATATATATATATATATAGTATATATATATATATTATATATTATATATATATATAGTATATATATATATAATATTATAATAATATATATATATATATTATATATATATATATATATATATATATATATATATATATATTATATATATTATATATATATATATATATAATTATATATTATATATATTATATATATATTATAGTATATATATTGATTAAATAAAGGCGCTACCAAAACTGTTACAACAAGTAATACACCCAGCCTCTTTTAACCATATGACGGATTCCTATTATCTCGGTAAATAGTTTATACAAATAAAACGTTCTTTTCTTTATTAGCTACCACTGTAGCTATTGGGTTATACAAGGGATACAATATTACTTTAAACGAATAGTTTGGAATATACATCAACTATGTCCACCCAGGCTACCCTCCCCGGGCCCGGTCAGTGAAACCCTGTGCAAACTTGTGGTTTCTATTCCTCCCTACTCGGTGTTCCACCTAAAGAGGAAACCTTACAAATCCCTATTCTGTTTTGTCTAAAATAACTCTTGGGCCAAATACCCAACCATCTAAACCTGTAAAGACAGAAACAAGAGTTAGCTATAAAAGAAATAAAATGAAATAAATAAAGTTTATAACATAGCTGGTACATAAGCGTGCATGCTCATGAAAGTCGTGAGAAGAACTTCCAATAACAAGCCAAGCAGTACAGAACACAGAAGCACAAGCCAAGACAGCATGCTGAAAAAAAACAAAAACATAAAAACTCTCATACTTATATCTTTCTCTCCCGCACCTTTTTTCCTTCAACATATTCTTTTATACCTCTCACATCTACTCTTCCTTTGGTAAACACATCAGCTAACTGCTCTTTCGTACTTACCCACACTACTTTCTTTATATCACCATCTTCTACATATTCCTTCATACACATGATGTTCACTCTCAAAGGTTTGCTCTCAACTGGTGTTGCCGAGTAAACCGCACTCTGCAGAGTTTTACTGTCAGTATACATAACCACTTTCAACCCTAACCCACCAAATATTTCTTTCCAAACGTTCACCACGTGTATACCCTCTTGTGCACCTTCAACCAAAGCCATAGCCTCCGCCTCAATAGTAGACCTTGCCACCCTACGCATACATTTAGACTTCCACACAATAGGACACCTATTCCCACAACCATCCTTTATCGACACAATATAACCCCCTTGTGGATGCACTCTTCCTTCCGTTCCATAAGATGCATCTGTATACACCTCTACTTCCACATCTCTTTCTAATTTCGCCAACCATATCCCCATCTTTTCATTTTTCATTCTTCTCGCCATTCCAATCAGCTTTCTCATTTCCTCTACTTTACCCCCTTTAAAATACCTGCTTCTGTCACTCACAGCAAAACAAAGATCAGGTCTAGTCTGACCACATAACCAATTCATTTGCCCCACCAAAGACCTATACACAGTTAATTCGTTTTCTTCCATATCCCTATTACCATAATATTCACGATTATCAGGTATTTTTATTCCTTCCATATACCTCTCCTGCTCCAACCACACACCACTCTTTTCATCATGTATCTTTACCCCTATGTACTTGAAACTCTGACTTTCTTCCGAACCTATCTCTAGTTTTTCTTTCATTCTTCTGATCACCGTATTTAAAAACCTTTCAGATCCACCAAAACAAAAATCATCAACATGAGTACACATGATCCCTATTAACTTACCCTTTCTCTTCCACCAAAACAACACATATTCTAACTTGCTACGAACACCCCCTAACTCTATAATCACAGCGACTACCTTGTCATACCACGCCCTAGCTGCATCCTTTAACCCATACACCGTTTTCTTCAATTCCCAAACATGACTTTTCTCCTTTGCTTCTTTTGGTGGCATTACACATATTTTCCTTTTTATCCTATCACCCTGTAAATACGCCGTTTTTATATCAATCGATTGACAAATCCACCCTTCACGCTTTATTATACTAAGACATAGTCTTAACACTTCACCAGAACACGTAGGTGCCTCTGTCACAAGTTCCCTGCCCATTTCCTCAAAACCCCTAGCCACCAGCCTTGCTTTACAGATTTCCTGTCCTCCCACTACTTTATCCGTTATAACCCATCTCATCGATATTTTCTTTTGTCCAACATCCTTTACTCTCCTATACACATCCTTCACTCCCCAATTATCAATTTCCTTCAGTTTTGCTTGTAAAACCCTCTCATCATCACAATCCCCTATCCAAACCTCTTCCTGCTCCTCTATACACTCTACATCCTTATAATCATTAAAATCTATCCACTTACACTCGCCACTGTTCACATTCTGTATGTTAAAACTATTACTCCATTTTTTACTGGTCGCTTTCCCAGCCCTACTTAAAACTTTCATATCTAGTTTTTCCTCTATCTTTATTCGTGCAAGTGTACCTCTTACCCACCTTGATCCTCTCCACCCTTCTCTTTTCAGCTTCTTCTTGATCTTCCTCTTCAGTTTCTGTATCAGTTCCACTTTCTTCATCAACATGTTCCACAGGTGTTCTTATCCCTTCATATTCCTCAAATTCATCCTCAAAAACACAGCTCCTAACGGGTTGTTTCACACCGTCAACTTCTTTTTTCTCTTCCTCAACCTCTACTTCTTTAGGTATTCCTGCTATTCTAGTGATATGAACCCTAGATACGTCTCGTAACGTACCACCGTGTTTCACAATAACCGTCTTACCGTCTCTGCCAATTACTTTTGCTGGTCCCCTCCACTGTTTATCTATTTCCCTTTTATAATAAACACTATCCCCAATTTCAGCCACTTCCAGATGGTGATCCCGTATTTGGCCCTTCATTGCTCTCTTTACCCGTTCATCTGATTCTTGCTGAATGTGTGTTTTTCTAGCCAAATGTAGTGCCTTAAGATTATGCAACAACCATTCACTTTCCACACCTAACACGCCTACACTTTCCTCACTTTCATCTGTGCAATTAGGGAACCGGCAATTTTTTCCATATACCAACTGATTTGGTGAATAACCACCTTTATTCAACAGACTATTCTTAGCTGACACTGCCCAATAGAGAGACAGCCTTTGTTCAGCTCCTTCATCGATCATCTTCCTCATGCCATCCTTAAGTAAACCCACCATCTTCTCACACCTGTCCATGTCCAGGGGACTTTCTGCAGCGCTGGCCGCCCGACTGCACCATTACCTGAACCTTTCACATAGAATTTTCATCTCTTCCATTTGTGGACACTCTTATGCCCATTGATCACTCTACGTAAAAAACCTTCTCAGCGGTGCTCCAATAAAACACTGATTCCACTTTCCCAAATATTACGTCTCAAACAATCTCTTTTGGTTCCTTACTCCTTACCCACTTGCCTGACAAAAAAACTGGTTCCAATGATCCACCATCACAATAAACTCTGACCTTCTAATTCACGAGGTCAGTTGCACTGCTCTATAAAACTTCTGCTAGAGTAAGATTCCCACTCACTGGGACGTCTCGGAGTATTTGGTATTTTAATGCTAGGCATTGCTAAATTTCTCACTAACCTTGATTTATACAGTTCTCTGATTACTTTTACCCTCAATCTCTTACCCCATTCATTTCTTCCCATAAAGCATCCTCTCATCATATTTCCTATAATCTATTCTCTGTGCTTGTGTTGTTGATCCATAATGTATTATGAAGTTTAGTTGACATCTTTCTGTCCGATCTTCTTCTTGAGCAACTCCTTTTTATACTATCTATCCACAAACCCTCCCTCGTTACTACCGTCCCTGTAAATGTGTAACTTTCAAAATGACCCTATTCATTATCCAACATCTGGACCTCTATACCATCCATTCACTTAGAACCTACACTAAATTGTTTCATCACCTTTAATATCCGTACAACCAAGATTCTTCTTAAAGACTCATTATCCCAATAAAACCAGGGTATATTCCCCTTATAACTCAGTTTCAACAAAAAACCTCTTACCTTTTTAACAACATGGATACATAAATCTTTCTACACTTTTTATAGCGTAGACTCTTTCCGAAAACGGTAACTGGGACTCCGGAATTTCTTCAGCAGTTTCTTCCATCCGTCTTTTCTCTCTTCCTTACTGAAACTACCCAATAAGCGGCCTAGTCACTTTTCACCAATAACATTCTTTGAACACCCTGTATCTACAATTGCACATATCGACTCATATTCCTCATCAATACTCTCATTCTCTATTGCTCTATTACAAAAAATCTTCTCGTCTTTCTTACCTTCTTAACTAGCTCGACCCTTCCTCTCATCCTTTCGCATCATCTCTCTTTCTAATTCTCTCCCACTGAGCTCTTACTTTCTCTTCACCTCCCCATTCTTTTATTATGCCGCAGCAAAATGGTATATGGAACTACATTCATTACACACTTCATTTATCTGTCCATATTTAGTTTTTCTGAATTAGTTTTTTACACCACGCGGAAAATGATTTCTTCTCTCTTCTATCTCGTCCTTTTCTCTCTGTCATACTATCATGAACTCTCACCCAACCAACTTTATTCCCACCAGTTCATTCTCCTTTTTTCCATCCCTTCAGCAAACCACCAGCAAAGGCTCTCCTTTAAAATGTCCTTAAATATACCCATCACCTTTACCACAATTTATTCGCTAACACTCATCTGTCTTTGAAACCCTTCCACATTTGCTCCTCTAACACAAATGCACACATTTTTAAGTCCTACCTCAATATCAATCTTTTTCCAACATCTTACATCTTAATCTCAATCAACTTCAATCTATTCACAACTTCCCTTATGACTCTCATTTATTCCTGTCTTTTCAAACACTAAATAAGATACTCCATGTATTTCTGTCATAACTCCTTCCCTTTGTTGCCTCTTTAACCATTTACTTTTCAGTTCAGCGACTAACAAAAAATATCTTTTTCACACCTTCATCCATTGGTTCTCCAATTCTTTGACCTTCAATTTCAACATACCAGATCTCAAAAACTTTTCTTCCAAACTCTAATTAATTTTATTTCCTTCTGCAGGATCCAGTCACTATCTTATCCCTCCCACTAGTTACCTAACCACTTTCACCCTCTCTTCTTCTCACAAACTCTATTTCATGTGGATATATATCCCCCTATTCTCCATTTAAACCACTGGACACAAACCCTTCCCTACTCATCCTTCTCCAAACCCTTATCACCTTTTTCCCGTTCATGTTAACACACGTCCCCTCAGAGCGTAGTTTGTAACAGAACTACGCTCTGCTACCACTGCTAATTCGTGATAACAGAGAATAGTACTACAAACTACAATGATAGTTAAACACTCCACCTCTATTTAACCTATTATCGACTGATTTTCTTAATTGCAGTAAAACAGTTTATACAACTAAAAAGTCTTTGCTTTTGTTTAAATAGCTATCCCACTTCTGTAAGCTTATCTAGGATATATCTAGGACTTTAATACCTATGTTAAATAAGTGGTGAGAGTATTATGACATTTGACTGTGAAAACCCAGTGCACCCTCGCCCGGCTCCGACAGTGAACCCTGCTGGTCTTCGTTGGTTGCCTATTCCAACTTAACCACCTATGTCCTCCTACATGAGGAATCCAACACTTATTCCCTTTCTGTTTACTTAAATAATCTCTTGTGGGCCAAATTAAACTTAACCATCTAAAACCTGGACAAAGATCAGAAACAAGATGTTAGCTATTAACGAATATAAAATGAAATATAAAAGTGTTCATATACATTAGTCTGGTACATATAGCGGGCATGCTCAGTCAAGTCGTGCAGAAGAACTTCACTAACAGCAAGCAGTACAGAACACAGTAAGCACAAGCAAGACAGCATGCTTTGGAAAATAAATAATCAATAAAAACATAAAAACTCTTCATATAAATATTATATATATATATTATATAATATATTATATGATATATTAATAATATATATATATATTATATTATATATATAATTTATTATATATATATATATATATATATATTTACTATATAGTATATATATCATTTATAATATATATATATATATATATATATATAGTATATATATAATATATATATTATAATAGTATGTAAATAATGAAGTGAAATCTAACCACAATGAAAATGCCAAAGAAATAACCTACCTATTGCTACAAAAATGGCCACACCCTTAAAAAATTTTATTATTATTGGAGATTTTTTGAGATGGAAGAGCGTCTTGGACAAACTTCATTTGTTTTGTGCTATTTATTATTATTATATATTATATTATTATATTATTATTATTATATTATATTATTATTAGTATCTATGTTTATATTATATATTATTTATTATTAATCATATTATTATTATTAATGTTATTTCATTATTATTTCATTATTTATTATATTATTTATATTATTATTATTATTATATTATATTATTAATTATTATTATTATTTATATTTATTTTATTGTAACTTTTTGGTGACCCATTCATTTTAACCCGTCCCTGTTCCCAAGTTTGTATTCCCCATTCCTTTCCTTCTGATTGTACCTACTTACCCCCCTTACGTATTCCATGCTCTCTTTATAGGATCGATACAGTAATCGTGCCGCTTGTCTTCTGTGCTTATCTTCTTGTCCCATCTCATCCCTTCCTCCTGTGAGGGTGAGGTTACAGAGTCAAATATCGGTTTGTTCTCTGCTTTTGCTCTATGGTCGCCTATATTGTAGGTGACTCGAAACCTTGGCAATCACCGAGGAGGCTGATCCCCACTTGGGTGTTTATATACATCTCTGGGCTGCTCGCGTCTATCCGTGTGATGTTCACGGCTACCATCTCCATCCTTAGGGACTGGTACGTGGGCCTCCTGGAGGCTTTCCGAGGCCAAAACCCACAGCCTACCCATTGGGGTAGTTTCGGCGGGTAAGAGTGCTATCATAGCTTTGGGTCGTGTGATACGCTCAGTCTTCCTCTAGCCACGCCTCTTATGGCGTTTATTGGTCTTATATTCATCATGGTTTATTGTTGTACTTTAATCTATGTTTTTGTACTTATCTACTCTGTTTTTGTACTATATCTATGTTTTTGTACTTATCTTATTGTTTTGTACTCTTACTATTGAATGAAGCAAGATTAGCCTATAGTAATTTAAATTGACAATATACAACTATTTTGTCAATATTATAAGCGGCTTTGTTCAATCAATTTGGCTTCCTACATAATTGGTAAGCAAAGAAAGAATGTGCATAATAATCATCTAGCATAATATCTTAGTAGATAATAGGCATAAGTTTAGGTTATTCAAAGGGCTGCGTTTAGGGTTGGGATTTAAAAAAAAACCGTTTTTTTTAAAAAAAAAACACGTTTTTTTTTTTTTTAAAAAAAGACAAAGGCCAAATTTTTTTTTTTTGTTTGTTTTTTTATAATTACTTTATTTCTTTCATATATATTCAAGTCGTTTTAGTATTAGCATTTTTAGAATACATAAAATACAATTGTTTAAAAGATGGTTATTACATATAATTACTAATATATATTAGTAGTAGTTTAGTACTTAATATAAGTTTTATTAGTGCCCAGGGCATAGATATGTATTACATTTCACATCATCTGATTATTATTAATATTATTATTATTATTATTATTATATTATAATATATATTTAAATAAGTTATATATTATATATATATTATATATTTTATATAAATAATTATATATATATATATATATAACTTATATTATATATATATATATATATAATATATATATTAATTATATATATATATATATATATATATATATTATATATATTATATATATTCATTCTTCATCTACCTTTTTCTCACCAAGACTGGTGGTGGTAAGGTGCGTAGCAAGCATCGTAGAAAAAAGAAAAGCAAGTTGATGAGGTAATTGTCGAGGGATAAATAGAAAGCCCAGCCTTAATCCCCCCTCTTTTTCTGTTCATTTAATTGTAAGGACTTTTCACAGTCAGAAAATCCACCTATACTTCCACTGGGACTTCTGCGACGACCCTCACTATCGGTAACAATCGCCAGTGTAAGGTTCATCCCTTGACCCAGGTGGGCCACAAACCATACCCCCTCACACAAAACCCCCGCCATTCTCTCTTATTATGCACCCTTTATTCTCGCCTCTTGCCAAACTCACATTCTCTCCTTCAGACATTCGTTTACTGACTTCAATCCACTTTCTCTTCTGTCTCCCAGCCGCATCCGGTTATTGCAACACACTCGCACTATACATCTTGCTAAAAAAACGACTATCACATCCTTTCACATTTAACCAAACCCTCATACATTACGTTCATTTATTTCTCTGTTTTACCCCTTTCTCACACCCACACAACTCTCTAATATTTCATCCCATTTTATCAATTCTTCTTACACTCTAGCATGCCCCTAGATTGTCCATCTGAAAAACACATTGAACTTTTAGATCTATACTTCTATTCCAGCTATAGTCTCTACTACTTAATACGAATAACACAATGTAACAACATACGTCATGTAAGACCCTTGAGCACACTCAAGAACTTAGTCCCTTTACATTCATCCAACGATTTAATTGCACAAGCTCACCTTTCTGCATTCACGAACTTTCTATTAAATCTGCATCATTTCCATTCCCTTCTCATCCATGCATATACCCTAAAATACTTTTATAATCATCAGCTACTGCTTCCAAGCTGACTCACAAATCTAACATTAACTTCACCATACTGAGACTGTCCTCATCTCACAACCATAACCTAATTCTTATCTACGTTTACTTTTCAAACCCCTCCTTTTACACACCTGCCAAATATCTCTCTACCAATCTCCTAAATCTCTTCAGATATCGCCTATACAAAACCAAAATCATCCATCATGTAATAATATGGTAGGACATCCCCCATCATCTTCCATCATTCATTAACCCCATTTCTCTGTCACGCCCACCTTCCAATTCTTTCATAAATCTCCATCCATATTATCAAATTGAATAACCAATGGAGACTATACACAACCTGCCTCACTCCGTCTATTAATACTAAACCACATATTCACCTGTGTGACAACAACATTATATTCTTACAACTACGCCTCTACTATCGTCATACGTACATACTTTGATTCTCATTCAGAAGCCTATCACTCTAACACTACTATACTCACTAACACCTGGCCATAGGACCTTCCCTTATTAAACCCTTATTCATACCCCTGTTGCATAATATTCCATAAAACCTAAAATACAATTATTTAAATTAATATAATAATATTCTCTATCACTTTCTTTCATTGTAAAAATTGATCCACACATTCATAAGCTACTCCTATAAACGCACCCTTCTCTTCACCAATCAGTCCTTCAGTCAACTCACGCTTCTTTTCGACCAAATACACCAGCAAATTATCTCCCTACAACATTTTTTAATAAACTAAATACCCTAAATTTCTACAGTTCCTTTTATTTCCCTTACCCTTTTATATAAGGGTACATTTACTGCTCTCCTCCATCCCTCGAAGACTATACCCTCCCGAACTATACCCTCCAAAAACACTTTATTACACAACTTCTAAGATCTAATCAATCACCATCTTTCCTCCGTTCTTGATCATGTTTTCAACCAATAACTTTCATCTATACCTGCAGACTTTACCATTCTTCAAACTTTCTCACTACTACCCATTATCCTCCTCCTTACTAAAACCTCATCCCCAAAATTACCTATTCCTTCTTAAGTCATCAAACCACACACACTCATTATCACCTCATCATTATTGCCAATATTATACAGATTTTCAAAGTGTTTATTCCACACTCCACTCACAATTATGTTCATCAAGTTACAAAAATCAAAATCCAATAAAAAAGTCAATAGTCTGTTTCCCCTTATTTTTCTAATTTTCGTAACCTTTTTTTCGCTGCTTCCTTTCCAAGAGCATTTTCCGATTTTCCCCTGGATGTCCCCTATTCATCCGCCTTTCCAAACTTGTGCTATTACCTTGCTCTGCGCTTGACGTATGCACCGTTGTTTAGCAGGCCGGGTTCCGTCCTTTACTAGTTAACCAAGCATCGTGCTCGGAACTTGCTAGCAGGGTGCCTGGATGTTGACAGGTAATACCACGCGGCGTTGTGGACTTGGTTCAACCCGCTTGCAGCACCGCGGTCATTGCCACCACGTGCACGTTAGCAGGTGACGTACTGCCTATCTTTGAGCACAATTCCCACATACTTCGTGTGGGCACTGATAACAATTGGCCCGTCAGTGCGGCCAGATTGAGTAGTCAGACGTGGGGCACATGCTAACCGGAGGACGGCGAGCGGGCACCAGGTAACGTAGCCTGGTACCGTCTACTTAAACGGCTCACTCGGAAGGACCCTACTGCCTGGCCGGGCACCGCCGCTCCATTCCATAGGCGCCCCACTAATCTGGAATTGTGATCATAGAACACACAGGAATTTGAGCCGAATAATGCCGATGCCTACACCCCGCACTGAGGTAATCAGCCAACACATACCATACATGCGCCCTCTCAACCAACACTAAAAGTCAAGCATACTGGTACTGGCGATGACACCTGCGACCGTACACATACTCTAGAATGAGGGAAGCGGTAGTTGTAAGAAAGGTAGGACTGACACACCAGACCGCGCCCCCGCACAGAATAGCCATAGGTTCACCTTCGCCTGATCCATGGCGCAGGGTCCGTACACCGCCCAACAGTGCCACAAACCCCCGGGTATGTACCAGCCTGGGGGGAGCATTAGAGATTAGAGATAAGAACGAGATGAGATAAAGATGATAGAGATAAAGAGTAATAGATAGAGGTCAAAAAAAGAGAGAAGAGAGTAACTAGTAGCTATGGAATGAGATAGATAGAGTATATAGAGTAGATTAGGAGAGAGATAGAACGAGAGAGATGAAATAGAGTAGTAAGAATAGAAATGAAGGAATATTGAGAGATAGATTACTGGAGAGAGAAAAGGCCGTAGTGAAGAGGGTCAATAGGGAGGCCTAGAAGGGGAGGTCTGGACGTACGGAGAGAAGTGAAAAAACAGTGCTTTGGGATGATACAGAACAAAGAGGAAGGGTAAAAAACTAAACTAAAAAAAAACAGGGGGGGAAAAAAAATACGTGGGGGGGCAAATAAAAAAAAAAAAGGAAAAAAAAAAACGGTGTGGGTTCACAATCCCTGAGCGGCGGTGAGACAGAGGGGGTACACGGTGGTTAGAACTAACAAAAAAAAGGACAGTACCAGGAAAGGAAGGGTGGGAGCTGCAAACGTAAGCTGTCCGCAAATGAGGGAAGGATGGGTTGGTGAGAATAGAGAGCTTACAAATGAGGGGCGGGCGCAAGGGACATAAATGAAACGGTGGTGAGCGTGGAAAAACATTGAACAGGAATGAAAGGAGGAGTAAGAAAGGCAAGGCTAAAACGTAGCGGTCAGGACAATACCTGGTAGGGGCCCAA
>JABUQX010002611.1:0-10800 GCA_015478945.1 Trachelipus rathkii | reverse complement strand
ATATCATCTTCAGTGATCATCCACCTTCCTCTGCCCCCAAGACTGGCGGGTAAGGTTACGCAGCCATGCACCGAAACAGAAAATTAGTATTATAGAAGTAAAGGATGAAGCAGTTAGAAAAGAAAGCCCAGCCTTACCGCCACCTTTATACCTTTTAGTGAGAACTCGTTCCGCAATCTGAAACATCCACCCTAGAGCTTCACGCGGGACCACGACGGACCCTCACTATGGCACCTTCAATGTAGGCATCCCTCGGCGGCCCAGATGGGCCACAAAAAACCCCCTTCACAAAACCCCGCCCTTCATTCCACTCCTATATTGCACCTTTCTTCTCGCCTCTGGCCAAACTCACATTTCTTTATCTCCTCCAGGCCATTCCTTTACTGACTTAATCCCTTTTCTGTGGTCTTCCAACCGGTCGATTCCCAACAGACTCACCACTATACATCCGCTTAACCAACTGACTATCATCCATCCTTTCCACATTACCAAACCATCTCAACGTACTTTCATTTATTCTCTCATTTATCCCTTTCTTCTCATCCTAGTTATTCGGCTATGTTGCGAAGTGAATACAGCTTTTCTAAATATATGCGCATTGTTGACTGAGCTGGCTACGAGCCTCGTTAAAAGCCATGGGTATTATATAGAATCT
This sequence comes from Trachelipus rathkii, assembly GCA_015478945.1. Classification (NCBI taxonomy): domain Eukaryota; kingdom Metazoa; phylum Arthropoda; class Malacostraca; order Isopoda; family Trachelipodidae; genus Trachelipus; species Trachelipus rathkii. Next base: position 10,145 of record JABUQX010002611.1, on the reverse strand, counting down.
CTTATCAGAAAAATAATAACATAGATGTTATCAAAACAGTGTTTTTCATCTCCTGCACCTGTACCCGAACAAGAAGATGACAAACCAGTGATGGCGGAGAGTGCTTTTGCTAGGAAGAGATGCTCATTATACAATTTGCAAGCGATGACATTCTTCAACTTCAACTAGCCATCGACAGGGCCACGTCCTGGTGAAGTGCGCGCTAATTCAAATTCTCCACTTCCAAAACGAAAGCGATGCTTTTCCGAAGAAGCCCCCATCGCAGTGATCGTGTACAGTCACCTTTAATACACCTGTATGGTTTCCCCATCCAAGTGGAATCGACGGTGAGGTTCTTTGGTTTGTTGCTTGATGATCGCCTTTCTTACCTTCCTGATATTAATCATCTTAAAACTGACCAGTTACTTGCTGCCGATCTGCTTGACCTCTTTATGGCACCTCACCATCTTAAGACGTGACTAAGCACATTGCGAGACCCATATTTGATACAGTGTAGGGTTATAATGTGTCTAAAAGGACAAATATTGAAATTGAGCCTAGGCGTTGCGGACAGAAAGACGACACCACAGTAGCATATGAATTATTTTTGCGACGCTTGCGCCTCTACATCAATGCTCGATGAGCATAGGGTGACAACAAATAAAATAAGGCCGCGTTTTAAAAAATTGAGGAATGGATTCATGGCACGAGTTATTTATGCCTTTATGACATCTAAGTAGGCCCAGACCTTCAATATACTGTATGCGTTCGCCTCTTGACCCCTATTCAACAACGAGGTTACTGCGCATAACTTTGATTTGTGATTTGGCCGAGCAAAAAAACAACAGAAGGCCTCATAATTTCGATTATTTCTAAGGAGAGCCTGGAGGTTTCGGCGAAACCCGGAGATTAAAATGCCCTGTAATTGGCTCCTTCTACCGAACTGAAGCAGCGTTATGTGCCCTCTTATCCTTCGTACTCAGGTCCTTGCTTCCCTCAGCCTTGTTACCCTTATATAGAAGATGTTCCTTTCAATTCCTGCATATTGGCCTATTCACTGAGCGCCTGTGACTCACATACCTTTTAATTTCCTACCAATTCAAACAACGTTTCATTGTGAAATGGGATTTATTCCTCCCCCTCTGCTTGTTTAAGACGTAGATCCAGGTCTTTTCACGAAGGCTGGAGAACATCCGGCGACGTTGAGGGATTCTATTATGGTCTCATAAGGAGATCCACATTGACTCAACACCTGTCTACACTGATGCTCCAAAACGGAAGGCGGCAGTGCGGAGCCTCGGCTGTGTTCTGTCAGAAATCTCGCCATTTCCCAACACCCTGCCAAACCTATACGTCCGTATAATTTCTCAGCTGGAGGCTGATATCCGCTGGTTTTGCTGTGGGCAGAATTAGCAACCTACCACCCGGACGTCATTATACAACCTTCTCCGACTTTAGAGGAGCTCTCTTGGCTATGCGCGACCGGTCAACAAGAAATCCTTTGGTTTCATCTGTCCAAAAGTTCATCAGCTCTGTACAATGAATGGAAGGGGCATTGAGTTCTGTTGGGTCCCTTCCCATGTGGGTGTTCCGGGGAACGAGAGAGCTGATGTAGAAGCCAAATGTGCTGCCACCGACAGGGTAACTAGCAGACGATTCCTTCCACTGACTATACTGTTGTGACACCTCCCTGCGACTGATTTTTGCGCGTGTATCCGTCAGGGTTTCCTCTCCTGCTTGTGGACGTGTTTTGTGGAACTGAGGAATGTTAAGCCTCTTTTAGGTCACTGGCCGTCCTCTTGTAAACAGAGTCGCCGCCAGGTGGTGGTTCTCCCCCGTTTACGCATTTAACACACCAATCTCACGCATGGCTTTCATAAGGTGAGAGACCCCTCCCCCCATACTGTCCGTTTTGTTCTTCGCGTGGCCCTCTTACTATCTCCCGTATATTTGTGGGTTGGGACGCAATCTCAGCCATCCTACTCAACTTCTTCCCTGACGTACTTACTATTGAATCGTCTTGCTCATATTTTATCTGATTTTTGCGTTCCTCCATGAGCTAAACATCTTTTATCAAATATAAACTCTTGATACCGTTAATTTTTCTCGTTCTGGCTAGGGACTTCCTCTGTTGGTAGTTCTATTAACACGGTATAGCCGCCCTTTTTTCGTGCAGTAGTGGTCCCTGTACACATCCTCAAAAAAAAGAAAGAAAAAAAAAGTTTTGATTTTGGTTCATTTTATTAAACATCATATTTAATATATAAAAAGGTCTCTCAAGTACATTAGTTTTTAAGATATATAGATTTTTCTTGTCCTTTTGGACTCGAGCTCAGTTTCTTTCACAAGCAAAACTTAAACTTCATTTCAAAATGCCCGCGAACTCAGCGTGGCAAAAATGTATTCTATATGATATCCAATAAGTAAAGCTATATAGAACATAAACAACAATTTTTATAAAGAAAACATTATAAGCAATCATTATATCATAAAGCAATATATAATAACATTATTATTAGAAAACTAGATAATAAAAGTTAAAAACAAATGCATTCTATTATATTCAAAAAAAAAAAAAAAAAAATCTATAAAAATGTTTTCCCCACAATTCATTTTCTTTATTTGGTTTTCTATAAATAAAATAGGTTCAATTCATATATATTTGGGCAAATTATAAGTACTTTTAAAAAAATATTTAAACACAAAATGTTATTTAAACGATTATTTAAATCACTATATATAATATATATATATATATATATATATTATATATATATATATATATATATATATATATATATATATATATATATATATATATATATATATATATATATATATATATATATATATATATATATATATATATATATATTATAATATATATTATATATATATATATATATTAGTATATAATATATATATATATATATATATATATATATATTATATATATATATATATATTATATATATATATATCATATATATAGTATATATATATATATATATATATATATATATATATATATATATATGTATGAACAAAAATGAAATATAAACATGATTTATTATATATAACATTTCTTAAACAACACTTGCATAGTTACCACTATTGATCTATCTATACCGAAAACCATTTAAGCTAGCTAAACGACAACAAAATCCTTCCACTAGATCTAAATAAATGCTGAAGCTATGAAGCTATATGAGATTTCACTCTGATTATGTCAAGCACTATGCTCTATGAGTGCTCACTTAATTTCTCCAACGTCTGGTCTGTCAGAACCAATGATGGTGTTCTAGGGTTAATATTATTACTATTATTTGCAGATATTCCCAGTATGTGCTCTTTATTATGGCTCGGTTGTGTGCCCCCGTTCGTGATGAGGTCATACAAGGGTTAATGAAAGAGAAGGATATCGTCACCATTTTCAGGGGTGTCATGGAGACCCTCGACTTCATGAGACTTGATATGGCCAATTTCACTATTCAGCAAATAAGACCACACATTATTGCCCAGGTTTGAACTCAAAAATGTTTATGGTGCTTTTCTTAATCTGAATTGAACATAGTTACTAATTCTAATAGTGTTAAACTTGATTTTTTGTTTTTCACTTAAAATTTTAAAGGAAACCTGTTATTGCTCATTTACTTTTGTATTATTATTATTATTATTATTATTATTATTATTATTATTATTATTATTATTATTATTATTATTATTATTATTATTATTATTATTATTATTATTGCTGCTATTATTATTGCTATCCCCTTGCGAAAGTAATTTGCTTTTCATGTTTGAGAAAACTGTCTTACTCTTCCTTCTTTCTTTTACATTCTTCCTTGTTACATTTCTTCTTCATCAGCGTACAAGGTGGTACGCTGCTCCTTCACCTGGAAGGGGGGAAGGAGCCTCCTGTAGGTTGCCGCCCGTGAATGATTGTACAGACTACAAACTAGTCTTTTTGCGTCTTTGACCAGGCAACTATTCAAGGGGACTCGAACCTGGTCTAACCTCCCAGGAGGCTGTCCTGCACATAGGTGTATGATCTCTAGCATCATGTTCCCGTGAATGTATGGGGGCTATTCCAAGACCACATCTACAAATTGGGCAACAGCGTAAGGTCCAGCAGTGACCTACTATGCTGAGCTCCCCACATTTTCGGAGAGAGAATATGCCATCCGTGGTGGAATTTTTTTTTATTTACTTTATTTATTTCATTTCCTTACCTGGGGAGACAATTACAGGCGACCATCACAAATAATGTTGAATGGAGCTCACACCCCGGTTCCTCTTCTCTCATGCAAAAAACACCTCATTACTGTTTCGAAAGAAAACCAGAAAGGGGTTCAATTACCCTTCCGTGAATTCCATCCACATCTCTTAACTCCTTACGGATCTCCAAAACTAGCTAAACACCGTGTCCAATTTCTAGCTTTAAAACCTTCAATAAGAGAATTTCGTCCCTACCACATATTCAACACTTTCGACCAGAACTACAACGTTTTCTAAATATGCTTCACCACCTTATATGACTAAGTGGATTATCCACAGTCCTAATAAGTTCAAAACTCAACTATGGAAGCACAATATATGGCTACAGAAGTTCCACTTGCTTACGTCTGCTTGACCCCTTTCAGAAGGCAGCATTACGCATAGCGACTGGTGTTTTTCGTTCCTGAGGGTCATACTAGGGCCTAAGAGGTTGAAGCTAATATCATACCTATATCCTTTCGCAGGGAATATCTTATGTGTACGACATTCATCTCCATCTGTACTAACCTCATCTCTTCAAAGTGTATCGCAGGCTCCTTTAATTGTCCGTTCACGGTTACAGTATCAAATATCCTCACCTGTGTCAATATTCCTATACTAAAGGTTCTTTCATTTTTGTTTATTAATGTTGTTAAACACAGATGTTTTTTCGCTCCAAAGTTCTGCTTACATTTGTTTAAACTTACGAAGTCTCTAAATCATCTAGCACATTTAGGTGATACTTCCCTCTCTCACTTAGCAGCTCATAAAGACTCCGTTTCTGTCTACACGAACTAGTCGAAGTAAAAGGATGCAGTAGGCCCCTCACCTGTATTTTCGGACTACATAGTATCCCACACTCTCCCTTTTCGCTCCTCAGTTTTTGCGGCAGAAATTACACCACAATGTAGAACATTTGAATTTGTTATTTGCAAAATGTTTCTTAGAATATAATTATAAAATCTATTTATATTGTATTCAATGAGACTAACTACAGTATATTTTATAAAGCTTAATATCTTTTAATTAGTGAAGCTTACAAAATATAATGTTCAGTACTTTTTTTTTCAATATTGTATAGCACAACATATAGAATAGTAAAAACATACATATATAATTGTGAAACATTGCTTGAATACCAGAAATCTCCATATTCTCATTGCTCAACAATATTTCCACCTTGTGCATACTGCATAGTCAGCATATATCACTGACACTCTGCTGGATCTCATCCCATGTCGGAATTCCAGGAAATGAGGTGGCAGACAAGCATGCGAAACTTGTCCCCATGACCTACAATGACTGCTCGGAAATTTTCCTTGACTCCCTGAAACAACACTACTTTTTTTTATGCTACTACATCTCTCACATCAATCATGAGTTTTGATTAGATTGACAGGAATGCTGGGAACGTGACAATCGCGGAGAAAAATTCCGTTGTATAAAATCCACCCTTGGAGAGTGGCTCTTTTTCTTACCGCCGTCATCACCATCAAGAGATGATCTTGACTGGCTTCGTAATGACCTCAATTCTTACTCATGGTATCTCATGTCCAGAGATTCCCCCCTTCCTATAAGTCAGTTTTGTGCCTATAAGTCAGTTTTGTGGACAATAAGTTCCCAATTATATTAATAATATTTTCGCAATGCCCTGCAGACACCATTATTCGCTAAAAGTTTTTCCCCTCTTCGCTCCAGAACTCTGGATGAATGGCTACAATCTCTCCTAACCGACTTACCATCCTTCCATATAAATTCAATTATCGCATTCTTTCACGAATTAAATATATTGTATTGAAACCAATGTCCTCTTCGGCGTCCTTTCCTCGTTCCGTTTACAGGTCGTCCTTGACACTGGTTTTCCTGTCCCACTATTGCCGCATTCTTATTCCAGTGAGCAGTGATGACCTCTGTACACCCACAAAAAGAAGTTATTATTATTATTATTATTATTATTATTATTATTATTATTATTATTATTATTATTATTATTATTATTATTATTATTATTATTATTATTATTATTCCAAAAGATTGATACAAGTTAAATTTAATTAAAGTAAAAATAACACATTGACAACTAATTATAAAATATTAAACAAATTTGTAGAGTGTCGAATATGAAAGGAAAAAATTTGCTGAATTCTTGAAAACTCAAAATGATGGATTGGAAATCACCCGAAGTTGGCTGACTCAGTTTATTGAACCCGAAGACATGAAAGTGACTGATGATTTGGCTATGAGATCTGTTTACAGCAGAGTCATATCAAGAGCATACCTAAATCTTTTGTCCTGGCCTGATGAAAAATTATTGCCTGAGGTTATTGAATATATATTTTTTAGATTAAATGTTATTCATAGCGTTTATATTCAGCTTTCATGTATAATAAAAATTGGTATAACTCTTAATATGTATATACATATTTTTTTAGACTGTTGTACTCGATGGTAGTCGTATTTTTGAGTTGAGAGACAGAATGATGCAAGTTTGCCTAATGGGAGCAACCATACTGGTCACATTATCTTCTTTGGGGCCCATATTACCACATCCAGATGTTGTTAAGATGAAACTAAAGAAAAATATATGTGGCATTTTAGATCCGGCATATACACAGCAGTAAGTGTTTTTTGTTCTTTTTTTCTGTGTTTTGATTTTATCTAAAAAGAGTTTTTCTATGTTTTTAATTAAAATCGTGTAAAATCATTGTACTCATATGAATATCTATTGCTTTAATAATAATAATAATAATTAATAATAATAATAATAATAATAATAATAATAATAATAATAATAATAATAATAATAATAATAATAATAAATAAATAAATTCTTTGTCCTTTCTCTTCCTACTGGATAGTGGGCAGAGGTGCGTAACATCGCGGAAATAGAATAGTAACGTAGAAGAGCATGACGTAAGTAGGAAGGAAAGCTCCCCCATACCACCCCTCTATAAAGCTCGTCGCAGTCAAAAAAAAATCCACCCTAGGGCTTCACAAGACTGCGACGGACCCTCTCTTTGGTATCTCGTCAGTGTGGGGTTCATCCCCTGGGTCAGGCCCACAACTATACCCCCCTCACAAAACCCCATCACTAAATCCTATTATACAAATTTCTTCTCACCTCTGCCACATCATATTCCTTTCCTTTTCTCATCTGCTCTTTCTTTGGTCTCTTAGCTGGTCGATTCCCAGCACACTCACCAATATACATTCTCTCTTAACCAACCGACCATCATCCATTCCTTGCTATATGACCAACCCATCGCAATACACTTTCGTTAATTCTCTCATTTACGTCTTTCTTCACACAACACAACTCCCTAACACGTTCAGTTCCATTTTATCAATTCCTATCGCACCTAACATGCCCTTAAGATTGTTCATCTTAACAGATGGTACCTTAGATCTATGCTTCTTATTCCATACCATAGTTTCACTGCAATGCATTAGTACAGGTAACAACATATCCTCAAGCAAAATCCTAGACCACTAAAGATTTATTCCCTTTGTATCTACCAAGAATTTAATTGCACCAACCATCTTCCTACCATTCACAACTTCCTATTACACTCTGCATCATCCTTTCCCTTTTCATCCAACATATATCCTAAATATTTAAATTCAGATACTTGTTCCAATTGCTCACCGTCCAAAATGACTTCACACCGCGGACTTTACACCGCGGACTCTCCTCATTCACTACCATAACCTTACTCTTATCTACATTTACTTTCAAACTCCTCCTTTTACACACCCTGCCAAACCCTTCTAAAAATCTTCTCAAATTCTCTTCAGCACAATAAGCAACGCATCCTCCACTCTCTTCCATTCTCCATCATTCTAACAACTTTCCTTACCACTACTCTACTTCTAATTCTTTATAATTTTTATCCAATTCTTAATAATTTTTTATTCTTTATCCCTGTATGTAGGGGTGCAAGAATACCCATACCATATGTTCTGCTTGTCGTAAGAGGTGACTAAGAGGGGCAGAGGGAGGGAAATGGCGCTCTCCAAACGATGAAACTACCTCTCATTGGGCATCGGGGTATAGGGTTCATCCCATGACCATGACGCTCCAATGAAATGGTTCGCTACTCTTGCCCTCATATCCACACTCTTCTTACACGGGAGTTGACTCTCCGAATCACAAACAGACCATAAAATACTAATATTACCATTACAGATAGCGTCTTTTTCTTATGTCACTGTGTGTGAGGGAGAAAAATTCCCACAGTGTATGTTCTGCGTGTTTTAGAAGGGGATTTATTAAGGGACAGTGGTAGTTGGGGTGGCTACCCACTACTACTTATCTCTTGCCATGATTGCTAATAATAATAATAATAATAATAATAATAATAATAATAATAATAATAATAATAATAATAATAATAATAATAATAATAATAATAATATCTTAATTACTGCCTCTTCATTACTGTAATGAAGAATAATTAAGAGGTAATAGTGATTTGTGTGGGTTTGATGGTGCAGGAAGAAATAGGTATTTTTGGGCTGAGGTAATTAGTAGGGATGAAGTAATGGGTAGAGTGAGAAAGCCGAAGAATGGTAAATCTGCAGGTATTTAGACGAAATTACTGGTGAAATGATAAAGATTGGAGGCGAGATGGCGATTGGCTGGATATGAAAGTTGTGTAACAAAGCGTTTATAGAGGGTATAATCCCGAAAGATTGGAGGGGAACAGTTCTAGTACCCTTATATAAGGGTACTGGGCATAAGGGGAAATGTTGGAATGATTGATAAAATGAGAGAAAAGAAGAATAAATTGTATTTAGGTTTTATGGACTTGCAACAGGCGTATGACAGGATTTATAGGAACCTCTGTGGCAGGTGTTAGTGATATATGGTGTTGGTAGTAGGCTTCTGAACGGAATCAAAAGTATGTATGACTATACTGAAACGTGTGTAAGAATAAATGAAGTTGAAAGTGATTGGTTTACTATTAACAATGAAGTGAGGCAAAGATGTGTTATGTCTCCTTGGTTATTTAATTTATATATGGATGGTATGATGAAATAATTAGAGGTAGGAGTGGCAGGGGAAGATGTTAGAATGATGGAGAATAGAAGAGAGTGGAGGGTGTCCTTCTATAGTACGAGGATGATATGGTTTTGTGTGGCGAATATGAACGAGAGTTTAAGAAGCAGTAGCTATAGGGGTTGGCAGGCTGTGTAAAAGGAGGAGCTTGACAGTAAATGTAGATAAGAGTAAGGGTCTATGGTTTGAGTGAGGAAAGTCCGCGGTGTGAAGTCAGGTTAGATGGCGAGTAATTAGAACAAGTGTCCGAGTTTTAGTATTTAGAGATACGCGTGGCATGAAAAGGGAACGGATGAGCAGAGTGTAGGTAGGAAGTTCGTGACTTAGGAAGGTGGCTGGTGCAACTTAATCCTTGGTGGATGTAAAAAGGACTAAGTCTTGAGTACGCCTGGGTTTTGCGTGAGGGTATATTTTTACCTGTATTACATGTTTAGTAGTGAAACTATGGTGTGGAATAAGAGGTATAGATCTAAGTGTTCAATGTGCTTCAGCATGAAACAATCTTTACGGCGCGTTAGGTCGTGAGAATTGATCAAAATGAGGAACATTGAGCTGCATGGCGGAGCTGTGTGCGTGTGAAGAACAGCACGTAAGCGGAGAGAATAAACCGAGATGTATATTGGAAATCGGTTTAGCTATACTGGAAAAGCTGGAAAATCCAGGTCGGTTTGGTTAAGTCTATGTATAGTTGTGCAATGGTGCTGGGAATCAACCGACGGGACGACCGAGCCAAAAAGGTAATTGAGCCGGTAAAGACAATGTTTGAACGGATAGGGAATCATGAGCTGTAGGCCGAGGTGCAGAAGAAGGAGCATACATAGAGTGAGTGGCGGGGTCTTATCTCTCC
>JABUQX010002610.1:20000-34212 GCA_015478945.1 Trachelipus rathkii | reverse complement strand
TAGGATCTCTCCTTTCAACAGATCATTCAGATCGCTGAAATGGGGGTGATAACAAGGGTCTGTGTAGTGTATTAGTAATGTAATGAGTTGTGTAGTTAGTAGTATATTAATAAGTGTTCTTATTGGTATGAGTTGATTAAAAATATTTAATCATATTGAGTGTAAATGTAATATGTGTCTATGGTTATTGTAAGTGTGTATAAGTGTCATAGTGAATGTAGGTATAATAAGTTCCATAGTGTATGTGTGTACAAGTATGCATAGTGTGTAAAGTTGTCAATAAGTGTAATTAATCAGATGTCTATGTAGTAAAATAATTGTAAGTGGCTAATTAGTATGAGTGATAAGTTCGTCATATAATAGTGGTATATGTGTGTAGTATATATATAAGTTGAATCCTAGTGTCTATAGTGTTCTATATTGGGAATATATATGTATATAATTTAGTATGTTACTTAATTATAGGGTTAGAGTGTTATAAGTGATAACATAGTGATAAATAAGATGTGTTATATAAGTGTTACTATAATAGTGTATAAGTGATAATAGTGTGTATAATAGCCAGAGTATTATTGTTAACGTAGATAGTGTGTGTATTGTTGTTTTTGTGTGTGTGTTAGGTATTTGTGTGTATAGAATTAATGTAAATAGTATTATTAGGGGTAGATATATGTATATGTGGTGTATACTAATTAAGTTAGTCATAATAGTCGAGTTGTGGCGTATATGAGTGTCTATATAAGTTATCATATGAGTCGGGGTTGTTGCGTTGTTAATAGTGTTATATAATAGTATATAGTCTACTTAAAGCTATGTTAGTAATTAATAGTAATGTGTGTGTTGTGTGGTGTTGTGTGTGTGGTGTGTATGATGTAATATGTATGGTTTTACGTAGTTATATATGGTGCGGAGCCACGGATGGTATAAATAATATTCATATATCAGTATATGAAGACAGATCCAAACAGTGTACAGTTAATCTCTAATGACCTCTATATGTTCAGCTCAGTTACCTTACCTAATTAGTCAATGATAGGCATAAGTGAAGTATGGTTGAAGCTTCTAGTATATATCTACCTACATAATTAATAATAACCCTTATCTAGAACTTTTATAAAAGAAATGGTCAATATTAATTAATTTAAGTAATATATGTCAATTCTCCACTTCTTGTGAGATTACTAGTACTAACAATAGGTACCGATAAATAATATTAACAAGGTCTCACTGTGATAGTAAATATAATTCAAAAGTGGAGTGCAAATATCAATATAATATCTAAAAAGGGTAGCTGGAAGCTACCCAAAGGGTGGGGCCAAAATAATATGTGATAGGGACCTATTTATACGTACGACGGTAAATATGCTTGCTACATTCCGTCTAATGCGTACACAGCCCATTAATCCTATTCGATAATAAGAGGCAAGACCTTCACGAAAACTTTAAAACAAGGCCAAAAAAGGTCAAGGCCCAAAAAAGTTCAAGGCCAAAAAAGGTCGGTCTGCCGCGGTCACTTTTTTTATTGCAATATATTCCTCTGTTACTAAACTTATTATATATATATATATTATATATATATAAATTATTATAATATATATTATTTAATATTTTTATTAATTATTATTATATATATATGATAATATAATAATAATTATATTTAATATGAAAGTATATGCGGGGTCACGGTTGTACTCAGGTGATGTTTCCCATGGAGTTGATGAAATTGCATATATTACCTCTTTAAATATTACTTTGCCCATCTCAGGATTGTGAGCGTCAGGGGCTGTAAAACCCTAATGATTAATGCCCTATGCCTCTGGTGTGGAGTAGCCTACCCCTATAATACAACCTAGCTGAGACCTTGAAACTCACTGTGATTAAGTTTTAAACTCCCTCAATAGCCTCAATATACAATAGTTAATTAAGATTATCTCAAAACGTCTACGAGAAAAATAACGGCGGCGACGCCTGGCCCCACGCTATCATTATCATTTTATACTTTAGATCACTACTAATTCTTTAAATTTTTATTTCACCATATTTTGCAATAATATTTTACACACTAATTACCTTACCTATGACATATAATATGGTGCATTATATTAAGTAATCGTTCATAATCAAAAACGACTATACAATTTTCTATCTATCTATATCATTTGAGTGTAGAAGACGTTCATTTTTCGAATTGATCAGAAATTTCTTTATTAGATTTGCATCTTTGCATTTTCATCTTCACTATCTAATTCATCTATTATCTCCTCACTTGTATCTAGTTAAATTCTTTCCTCGTTATTTTCCTTTCTTTTTACAATTATATATATACCTATACAATTCAAGATTAATATTTTTTCTAAAAATTCTTTCAAGTCTATATCATATATTCTATCTGTAATTAAATTGCGTATGTTAAAACATCTATTATGCTTTTTTTACTTGTTGGTTTTGCTCAGCTTTAACTAATGACATAGCTAATTTATAAATATCTTCCATTATTCTTATTATATTTCATTTCAGAATGTTAATTATATATATCAATAGATTTTTCACATTTTTTGGTGGATCAATTTTTTCATATTCATCAATATTGATTGATCATTTCTTTTATCTTCTATCTCAATCTTTACAATTTTAGACTATTTTTTCATTATATTATTCCATAAAGATACTATTTTAATTTGAAATAATTATTTATTTCATCTAATATTATTAACATATCTCATTTAAGTACTAAACCTGAAATTATTTATTCACATTTCTTATCAAATTATTCATTTACCTCATTTTTATAATTCTTCACACATTTATCATTTATTTTCATTTAATCTATTTCTTTGAATTCTAGTTGAGTGAACTTATTTATATTTAAACATTCATATATACATATTATAAAAGTAACCTTATCATTGATTTATATTAAAGATGAGTTTTACCAATCATATAACACATTACTTTAGCTGGTCTTCCTCCATTCTTTATAATGTTTTCCTTTTTATTTTTTAAATTTATTATTACTATATTAATTATTATTTATATGAAAATGTCATTACTTCATATATATTATATTGACTTCTAGTTTGTGCTGGATATTGACAAGCCTTAGTAGTTTATGTGAAACAATGTGAATTTATAAGCATGATTCTATTATGTCTTATAATTATTCTTATTATCATCTGTATACATCAGTATTCTATCATTTACAACTCATAATTATTTAAATTAGTGACATAAATTCATAAATGTATGGTGGTGACTAATTTTTTGTGATAATACCGGTATTATTTCTTGCGAAAACATAGTTGTATTAGTTTAGGGTTGAGGGACGCTATCTTGGTTATGTCTAGAGTTTAATTATTATTACGGTTTATTGGTAGCATAATATTGCTTCACGGGGTTAGGTTGAGCGCTATACTAGTTTTTATTGGTTAGGTGCTATATGGTTCTATCGTGTGTTAGTTTACAATGTTTCAAAACTTATAGAGTAATATAATTATATTTCCTTGAGAGTACTAAATATCCTATATCTAACACATAACGATAACATTTTTTAATCTATATGTGAGATTCGTTTTTTAACGCCGTCCTTTAGGACAGATCACCATACTACGATTATAATTAGAAATACCAGCACATTAATAAAATATGTAATAGGTATATTATTAATTATATATTATAATAACCTAGAAACAGGAAAATGGGTATTGATACATAATCAATTAATACAAAAAGACTCAAAGAACATTTTTATATAAATACGGGCAATGTTATGCCAAAGAATATTTGCATCCACGGCATAATATGTGCCAAAAAAAATTTAAAATAATAATAAATATTAAATTTTCATAGAATTTACAATATTTTCACACTCTCCTTATTGTTTATTTCACTGCAAGTGATGGTTTAATCCATTCCAATTTATTTCTGTATTCATAAGCTGCATTAATTTGGTTGTATATAGTAAAGAGGCGTTTGTGTATGTCCTTCTACCAAGTTTATGATATATCTCACTGTGAGCTAATTCATAATGAAGTATTATCTATATATTTAATATCATTTGAACTTTTTCTTCTAATGATAGAAATTAGGAGTTCTATTTATATGCTACTATTTGGTTCTTTATTGAATTTCTAGAGGTATTTACTTACTGAGTTAATAGCTGCTTCATTGTGATCAATTTATATAACAAAATAAGTAAGGTTTTCTTGTGTAAGCTATCTGTTAATATTATCATAGTTTGATGCACCAGTCAACTAATATACATTTCTGATTGTTGTCATTATTCACTCTCTAGCATAGTTTCAATGATTTCACTGTTGTTTAGAAATAGCAACTGAACTCTGATTTTTCTCGTATCTCTAATTACCATGATAATTGCTACCTATACAATATATAATAAACAATTCAGTTGTTTGAATATGCTACTGTTTCTCATAAGTACCTACAACAATGAATCTGCATCACTCGTACCTACTTTACCAATTGATTTGTTTCAGAATCACATTTATTAATAAATAATAATACTCATTATTTTCTCATCTCTAATGTTACCATCTTATAAGTTACTATGAAACTTTAACTTTTATGTTATAACATCTTCTATTGATAGGATTTTACTACATACTTCTGGCAAAGATTATATTTATAACATAGCAATGCAATATCTTGGTCTTGAGATGCTGTCTGCTTAAGATATAGAAGAGTACTTCACTTATAATATGATGCATCTGTAAGTAAACTCTCCTATGGCTTTCAAATTACATGTATGGAACATATCCTCATTTATATAAATAAGGTTGAGTTTGACTACTGTCATTAGCAAATTTTATTATAAAACACAAATTACCTTATTAGTTATATTCATGAAGAACGTGAATTGACTAATTTTCTACTTGATGAAGATTCACAGCCTACACTGCAGGTTGTTAAATTCACCTAAAATATAATGTTCAAGGTTTAATATGTTATTTTGAATTCACCTTTTTTAAATTATCTTCTTAAAAATTTCTGCAAATTCTGCTTTGAGAACCCTTGTATGATTATGACATACTAGTCACATCATTCAACAATACAAATTCTAATAGAATATGATTATTATATGTCTTAATGATTTCTTTAATGTAAATAGATACAGGGTCAGCTGTGAATATTTTAACCAATTAAGTTTTGAAGAATATTTCCAAGCCTTTACTATTTATCCAGCACTCTTGGTGTTGTCTATAAGTCATACAAAACTGCGTTTTAATGTTGCAATAATTTGTCTGTCCTCATCTTCAAAACCTTTGTGTTAGGTATTATCATATATATTTCTTCTGATAAATTTCCATTAAGGAATGCTGTTGAAACATCTTAGATTATATTTAAAGGACATATTTTCTTTATAGTTGCTACACTTATTCAAGTCCCTTACAGTATTTTATTGCTACTGGACTGTAATGTTTGTACTCATGAGTTCAAATTTCTTTATGTTTGACAAATATAAATCTCTTTATTATGCGCGCCGCATCTAATCTGGTTAGCTGTATTGTATCGGGTCGCGAGGTTATTAATTGTATTGATCTCAATCTTGTTTGGCTATATCTCTGGGTGTGTTGGGTGTAGATCTGTCAGAGTGACAGTATCTGTTTATAAAATATGGGTGTTTTCGAATGTACTGGAGGATCAGATCTGAAGTATTAAACTAGTTTCAGAAAGGTTTTGATATATAATTCAAAAAATGAATGGATATATTTTTCATTCATTTTGTAATTTATATTTAATTAATATTTTTCACTAAGTACTGCACCTATTATATTTTCTTATGCAATTAACAAATGAATAACACATTCTAGTATTACTTTATTCATTAGAGAATTATATACCCTTATATTCATTCTTTAACAAAAATATAAGTTTGAGTGCGGGAGAGAAGAGAGAGTACTGCTCGATCATACCATAGAGTCTATTTATAATATTATTACTGATTCGTCTTGTCTTTGAATTTTATGATTTTGTTTGTTTCTTATCATACTTTCTTACTATGTATAACTTCTTGAGTATTCTATCTTGTTCTTCTATTTCTGAATCATATTCTATTTCTGTATCAGATTCTATTTCGCTGTTATCGTAGATATGCGTTCACCTTATTTAATTAGATGTTTTATCCTGTTCTAATCTAGTTTCTATTTATTTTGTCTTAACTATTTTGATTCTTTCTTTTATAATTTATATTTATTTTATGCAGTGATAAATAATACATCTATATATAATGTAAGTATGGAGTTCTTAAACTAATTATTCAAATCCTTCAACATTTCGTGAAGTTTTCTAATAACACTAATATATTTGATTTGAATCATATATTGTTCTGAGAAATTGCTTTTCATATATTAGCTATATATACTCACTCAACACTTTTCAATCAAGACTCATGAGAATTTTGCTATTTATGGATTATCTAACTTTACTTCTTTTTTTACAAGATCTGGGTAATCTACATAACTGCATGCTGTTCCTGAGATATCTCACGTAGAATGCTTGATTCATGGGTGGCTTTATATCTATATCTAATACAGATTTCAATAAAGGCTGTATTTATTTCTTCAACAGTGGATTTATTAACCTAAAAGTTATTATTTTTATATATTGAATCATAATATGTAACTGTAAAGCTTCTATATATTTTAGTATAAGTGACATGTCTTTCCTGCGTTAAAAATTTTTATTTTTTGAATACATGATGATATCGCCCACCAAAATCTAAGCAGTTCTATTTCGGGAAAAAAGGAAGTTCATATTTTGTATTGAGTAAAGTTTAATATATATTAATATATATATATAGGATGACCGTTTACACTTTGTCCTTAACAACTAATATTAATGTTAAAAAGTTTTTTTAACTACTTATTATAAATTCGCAAGCTTATTCATAACTAGTTAAATAATTCTCTATGATTGTATTTTGCTTCTTCCAGTACTTTGACTTACTGATTTTATCTAACATACTTCTGAAATTTTTATATAATAAAATATACAAATCTCATTTATTTATGAAAAATCGAGTGCGTCTTTGAAGACATTCAAAGAGTGGTTGAGGGGAACCTGAGGTATGGGAGTGGAGAGTGGTTGAAAATGCGGTCGACACCCAAACAATCCTAGCAATGAGGCATAGTTCTCTTTGTCATTCTTAATTCTAGAGATTAGGTTCTTATTTTCAAAAATCTGAATGTTGCGAATTTTTTTTGATCAACATCCCGTTCCGGGTGTCGCAGTTATTAGTTACGTTCCATTATACATCCCTATATGCCATATTTTATATCATATATAGTTGAAGTATTTACTAATATTTAGCTCCTTTTTGATATACATGTATTTCTTATAGTGTATCTATCTTAATTCGATTCATGTTACAAAGCTAGTCACTTTTCTAACCATTTTTATTGCTCCATCGCAGTATACTGCAATGCATTTTTATCAGTATATATATATGGGTAGATTATTTTAGCATATTAATTGCATACTGTTAAAAAAGCCCATCCTTTGGTTTAATAGCTATAGCCATTATAATAAAATTAGGGCTTTTTTTGTCTATATACCATTAATAAATCTATACTCATTGGTCCAGTATATAATTTCACTGATTTGGAATGCTTAATTACTAAATTATATATGAAGAGCCCCATACTGAAAATTAAATATTTATTCTTATATCAGGAATCAATACAAAACATTTACTTTATCAAACATAATTGAGATATTTTTTCATCACTCAAACTTAGATTTCTACACTTTCAATATTGAGTTCCATATCCAACACATTTGTCATCCTCTGAGACCAATTATTGAGCTTGAGTTTTACTATTTATGATCATGAAATTAGTACTGAATTTACATTTATAATATAAGTTTATTTATAAATACTTTTGAGCCAATTTATAAAAATTTTTATTGTAGCCCCATTATTCAAATATCACAATTATTTACTTTAATCATTTCTATTCAGAAATAAACTTGTTCATACTACTGCTTACATATATAAAAGATTATTAACTTCACTGTTTTAGCTTTATGTAATTTATTATTCTTTTTTTCTTTTTTTTTTTTTTTTTTTTCTCAAATAATTTGCATTATCTATATACTAGCCACAAAGACACAAGATTAGAGTCCAATAAGAAGCATTGTACCAGCAATCCATTTTCTTCAATACTCAGAAAGGTTTAGGAATAATGGCAGTAATTGCAAGGAAATTTCTTCATTTTATTATATCTTTGGTACTCTTTTCTCTTAGTTTTCTTTTATTGTTAAGCTACTTCTTGATTTTTCATGATATTACCCTTTTGAGACTAGGACCATCTTTAATTTGTCATTCTGATGCATAAAGGCCAAGTACCATAGTAATTATCTATATTATTTCATTTATATCTATAATATGAAATCTATAGAGCCTTGAGTAGTATTGGAAATTGATATTCCTTCTGTGAGCAAATTTCAATAATCTTTACATATGAGAAATAGGTTTTCTCACGACAATCGATTCCTCGATTATTCGTCATAATTCATTACTTCAAATTAGATATATTTAACAATTGCTCATATACTGTGAGAAGATACGGAACTAACATGCCGGATTCTGGTCCAATGCTGGTCCTGGAAATGTGATAGAAAATGTATAAATAAAATATAGAAGAAAAAATATTAACACAGAGCAAAAAATAAATTTTTATATTACACAAAATTTATATCTAGATAGCTACACGAAAAGCGTAGATATGCACATACATTTATAGTAGGAAATTCGCTTTTTCGTCAATTCACTCCATCTTACCATACAGTGAAGATTATCGCTAAATTTACACATAACTTATTCATATTAGACTTATATCAAAAAAAATATCTTCTCAGTGTTGTGATTTTTCTAAAAGACTTAAGGGTTTTATAGAGGTAATACCATAAGCAAGGCTTATTGTGTAAGTAGTGATTACCTTTTTTGAGTTTGATTTTTTGGTGTTCCTCAATTTCTTTCTCGTGATCATTTTATCATTATCTTCACTGCTTTGCGTAAATGAGGTGTCATCTTTCTGAGTTCTAATATTCTCTATATGTCTTTTCATATGAATTGTAACTATCCCTGTGCATTAGAGATCTAGGAAGGAGGGCTCGAGCCGACGGGGAACATAGGGGGGGGAGTCTTCTCTTGACCCTATGGTACTTATCCTCCAATCTGTTCACGCGCGAGATTGGGTGCTCTGGAGGAACCCCTTGCGAAGCAGCTAGCGACTCAATTTTTGGCAATATGAGCACCCAAAGATGCCACACGGGTGATGTTTACTCGTTGAAGACCCTCCAATCGGGGACCGTGTGTGTGTGAATTCTTTAAGTTCTCTTATCCACGGGCGTTTAGTAAGTTCTCGGCCTGATTGAAGGCTCGTAGTATTACTACTCCCTCTGTGGACGTGCCTGATTAACCTGGGCTCCATTCTTGAGTGTCGTGTTATACTGTTTCTTACTATTGTGAGTACATTTGTTCTAAGTTATATATATAATATATATTATATATATTCACGAGAAGTACATATAGAGCTCTACGATAGCAGTAACCAATCATAGACACGCCTTTCTAAGTCTCATATGGATTTACTTATTATTTCTATATTATTATAACAATATTTTTATAACTTATCCTATTTCGATTATATAGATATATAGCTAGTGCGTTTTAATTCTCAGAATCTGATTAGATAACTTACAGCATCGAATATTCACATGAGTAAATTTACTCTATTCTCAGCTTGTTTAAATAGCTGCATATTGTTAGGTTTTTGATGATATCTAATTACTTTTTGTGTATTTTTTTTTTTCTATATGTTTATAATATATATATAATTAATTTAATTTTATTTATATTTATTTGTGTTATTACATTTCCAGGACAGCATTGGACAGAATTCAGCAATGTATCCGTTTTTACTGAGTGCTAATTATCCATTCAAATTTTAACGCATTTCTTACTTAAACGCCGTGAATAACCTGCGAAATGCTGACCGACTATGGAAGTATTATTTACCTGCTGAGATTTGTATATATTACATATTAATCACTGAATATTCATTTAGTTTTGTTTGATTATAGTTTATCTCAATTATCTTATTTGATTCCTCGTCTCTGCATCAGACATATTACTAAAGGATATTTACCTAAAAAATTAATATTTATACTACTTTATTCAATTAACCTTTCTATAAATTCTTTAAAAAGAATTTAATTTTTTACTACAATATAACTGCTGTGTGTATAATCTAGTTGCTAGAATGAAATGCTATACTAAATTACTATAAAAACTTTTAATATATTTCAATTCACTCACCAATTGAGGAAAGAGGAGAAAAATTTAACTTGTTAATTTAACACCTGGTAAGGCAACTGCATTCCATGTGTAACTGTTAGGCTGGAATTTTTTTTTTTTTTTTTTACAGTGAGCTGTCGTATCACATTCTCTATCAACAAGTGGCTCTTCAATTCCAGATGCCATATATTCAAAAATCTTTATCATTTGTACTTTTTATTTTTTATTCACATTAAGTCATTCTTTTATATGTTTTATAATTAATTTTCTATTACACAATGTGCTAAATATAATTGTCTATATAATGTTGTATTTTTTCTATTTTGTTTTCTATATCTATATAAGTTTACATTTTGAAGCAATTTTCTTTAACTTAAATTGCAAATCCAACATGTTTCCTTTTGTTTTTATTAATTATAAGCAGAGAATGTCTATCTTCATTATATCTCTACTCAAAATGAGTTTTCTAAACTATTCACATTAGTATATCAATCACAAAAATCAACAGTTTCCATATTCAACATTAATCTTTAATTTTTCATTACTTATTTCATAGTTGAGATTTACGAGTGATTAAATAAAGGTATGTCCACCCTCGTATTACATTGCGGTAGGCTTGTGTTTTGCTAGATCGTGCTATTACTTTCTCATATTGTGGAATATTTTAGCACCGCATACTCGCAATATATTAGGGTCTTTACATATTTTCATTATATCACTTGCTCTTTCTCACACTGTGTGTGATTCGCTCAATAGCAAATTTGAGTGATTGTATCACATTCCTATTAAAATTTTTGTTTTTTTTTTTAATGTATATGTATATTGGTAAAATTTCAATCATACAGTTTCTAAGTCGGGTGTTATAATTTGGCAATATTTGTTAATATAATTCATCACTCTATTTTACTATCTTCTTTTATATAACTGTTCTTTACACGTGTGTGCTCAAAACTATAATTTGACACAATATTATCTACTACGTGTTGCATGTCCAGCATATATTTAACTTATCTTATATTATTCAGAGCATCTCAGTGCATAAGTGTATTCAAAGTTATTTTTTTCAATTAACATCAAAGCTCACGTGCAGATCCCTATTCAAGGAGCTTTCTACTTCGTATTTTCCTTATGTTCACGCTCTATTCATTTTTCTTTTTTCTTTGTTAATTCACTTATAAAATTATTAATAGATAAATTAGTGTAATTTACTTCGTATTAGTAAATTTGGTGTAATTCCTTTTGTAATCACACTACTGTTATTTCTTCAATTTTACTTGTTCTATTGGGATATAATGTAAAGTGTTTAGAATTCTTTCTTTATATAACCATATCAATTCTTTTTTCAGTTTATATAATTATTATACTAAATTTTCATTTTGGTTTTCTCTCTCATACATACGTATTATTCACAAGTTTTATTCCAATATTACTATTTCTTCTGTTAACATTGTGTAATAGTTGTTTTGTCATATATTTTTCCATCAATCCTATAATTTTCTTTCTGAGTGAATCATTCTGAATTTTTTGATTTACTGAATAGTATACAAAATTTTCATTTTTCAGCTTCCTTTCTTGTCTTTAACATTAAGTCCAAGCTTTTTATTTAACAATGTTAACAAATTTATTACCCTTAATACCATTTTCTTTTTTAGTTTTTCTTTTTATAACTTAACAAATGATTAAATCAAATCCCTATATTTACATTGATTCAGTTGGTATGAAAATATGATTTAATTCCTTAAATCTTTATACTTAAATATTTTGAATTTTCTTTACAACCTAATTATTTCCTCATGATAAGGTAAAATGTACAAGAGCACCGTAAATTCAATCTAAAGTTTTAAAACAATCTCTTTTTTGCTTATATATCTTGATACATATTCTTAAAGGATTCTCCTTTCATTTGGGCCATAGATCTTATTGTCTTAAAATGAATGAATTTGGTGATATGGTAAGTCTATTTCATTTGTTGATATTAAGAAGGGAGAATAAGATAGAATATTAAATAGGTTATAAGTCAATAATTATAAACTTTTTCTCTTTCATTTATAGTAACCTTGGTAGATTCATTTTTATTCAAACATTAATTAACTTTTATGGTAAATAAATTTTTAATAATTTTTTTTTTACCCCAACATAATATATTTTCACATTAAATTTAAGTGGATTAAAGTATTTTTCCGCGATAAAATTTTAATTTTGAGACTTAACTCTCTTTGATATGTTTCAGCTTCATCAAGAATTTGTTGCTGTTATGAACGGTTTAAAGAAGGTCAATGCCAGTATCATGTACAGATTACCTTAACAGAAAACAGAATAACTGATATATACACATTTATTTTAAGAATATGGATTTTTTTTTTGAACTATTCTTAATTTTTTTAAAACAGAAACTTACTTGATATTTATTTTATACTATACACACAACATATTATAGACACTACACTCATTAATTATTTATATATCAGAGAACTATAATAGCATCTTCTCTTCACCCCTCAACCCTACCTTCTCACTACGCGCTGGCCGTGACAACACAGCGGATGGGATAAATTCACTTTTAATAAGAATGCTACTCGTTGTGTTGGTGCTTCTCCGATCTCGCTTTCTTTTGGAATTAAACTAGCGCAAATGGTTATGAATAAAACTATATAAATTTAAATATATTTTCAACGAGCAATAAATATGTAAACTTTTAACTCATTGGGCAGTTATTTGGTTGGATGATACATTTACTTCATTAACTTTCATAAGCTCATATGAATGTTTTTTCGATAGTAGTATTATATAATTAATATAATTATAAATAATATATATATATATATATATTATATTAATATATATATAATTATATATATAAATATATATATTAATATTTAATATATATATATAATATATATACTATATATTATATATATATACTATTATATTATAATATAATATATATTAATTATATATATATATATATATATATATTAATATATATTATATCTATATATATATATAATATATATATATATATATATATATATATAATATAGCAGAGAGGTAAAATCTATGTTCAGGAACGAAACCTTTCCCTACGCTTTTTTAAGTATGAAAAACTTTAGATAATTGAGTTACAGACGGTAAGCATACACAGAGCAGATAGCCGGTATTTGAGACTATGACAGAGCTAATATCACTTGAGAGATACTAACTCACACACGCACGTCCAATATTCTCTGCCTAAC
The DNA here is from genome assembly GCA_015478945.1 of Trachelipus rathkii. NCBI lineage: Eukaryota > Metazoa > Arthropoda > Malacostraca > Isopoda > Trachelipodidae > Trachelipus > Trachelipus rathkii. The sequence goes on along the minus strand of JABUQX010002610.1, from coordinate 20,661 downwards.
TCTCTATTTTGTCGTCACATTATACTTTTCGTACACAACAGTGTATGATGGCGTATTGGCAGTATATGCCCAGGGCAGCCCCATTGAGCGACCCCTCGTGTACACGAAGTCTCATATACTATTGGGTGTACCTTTGCTTCAGATTGTAATGTAAGTTCGTTATCTAGCTCCAGACATGAATCACGAAAATGACATTTGTCGTCGACCTTTATCTGCTTCTGCGCACGATTCTATGTAGCATGCTTATTCTACTTGATCGGTCTAGTCATATCAAGAGAGCGAGTTATTTGTGATACGTAGTACTGGAGTTCCACCCTACAGATCCTATTATTTCTGTCTTGAATATTCTTTCACCCGCCCTCCTTCAGTTTGTTGCCCGCCGCCTCCCTGGCATTTCAGCGTCTAATTAGAGAAGTCGATACATTCAAATGTAGTGAGAATATATGGATCTGTATTAACTATACTCTTTCACTTTGTTCTGACGCTACTCTCCATAGGCCGTCTATTAGGGATGCCCACTTTGGTCTAAGTCTTACTTAGTATTTAATTTTCCTCACTTAAATCTCATTAAGTCTATGGTGTCGAGGATTTCTAAGCTCTTTGAATGATACAGACTCTTGCTATCTAAATATCTGAAGAGGCTACGATGTTCACCTTTTTC
>JABUQX010002610.1:7500-15000 GCA_015478945.1 Trachelipus rathkii | reverse complement strand
TCTCTCTCTCTTTCTCTCTCTCTCTCTCTTGGTTGGGTCTCTTTATTTCTCTTTCTAAACAAGCTGCTAGTGACAATACTCTCATTACTATATATATATATATATATATTATATATATATATATATATATATATATATATATATATATATATATATATATATATATATATATATATATATATATATTATTATTTGTGATCTTGTGTGATTTGTGATTTACTAATTAAAAAAAAAAAAACATCTTTCACCTGTTTTTGTAAGATAATATTTTAATGAAAGAAATACTAATTATTATTATTATTATTATTATTATTATTATTATTATTATTATTATTATTATTATTATTATTATTATTATTATTATTATTATTATTATTATTATTATTATTATTATTATTATTCCATTGTGTGTGTTATTATTATTATTATTATTATTATTATTATTATTATTGTGCTTTTTAATTATTACTGTTATTTATTAATTTATTGATTTATTCTTCTTCTTCTTCTTCTTCTATTTCTTCATTATTTATTTATTTTATTTCAATTTTTTCGCTATTGATTGATTTATTTCTTTGTTATTGTTATTTATTGTTGTTATTGTTGTTATTGTTGATTGTTATTGTTATTTGTTATTGTTATTATTATTATTATTATTATTATTATTATTATTATTATTTTTATTTTGTATCCTGTTCGTCTTCCCTTACCTTCCACAGTTTATGTCCCTTCTCCTCCTCTTTCTGTATGTACTTCCCTACGTATTTCTTCTGAGAGTCTTCCCATTCTCATCTTGAATCCTGGTGGCTATTGGGCTGTTGTCTCTTGTATCATGTACCCATCTTGCCCTCCTTCATCCGTGGGCGAGGGTACAGAGTAAAACCCGGTTATTCTCGCCTTTTTCCTGGCCGCATATTGTTGAGAGCCCGAACCTTGCCTAACCACTGTGGAGGCTATCTTGCACTTGGGTGTATGATCTTGGACTTTGCGTCTTATCAGTGTGGTGCACGGATAATATTTTTCATCTTAGAGACTGGACACGGAGTTCCGGGGGGTTTTCCGAGGCCAAACCCATGGCCCACCTTACTAAGTGGGATTTCTAGGAGGGAGGTATTATGATCTGGAAGTGTGGGTCTCTGCGGTTACGCTTCCAGGAAACATTGCTTTTATTCGTCATTTGTGTTAATTTGTGTTTATATAATGTGGAGCAGATGTATAAAAGGAGTAGTTATTATGAAAAAAAGAAAAAATGAATAGCGTTTCCAAGAAAGGCAGAAATCAACATCTATCGGGTCCCCAACTCGACTCACTCCTGGTCATTTCTCGACCAGCGACCAATAGGGGCTTTGACGTCCTTATTGATGAAACGGTTGGTACTCCTCTACCACCATCAATAGTCTTGCATTACAATCCCCTTTCTAGGACTACACCATCTGCACCAGCTGAGGCTGTTCTGACCTCTCAGCACGACATATTCACTCAATCTTCACGTCAGTCATCTCCAGAGCCCCTGCGTCAGCAAGGTCTCTATCATCGTCGTCAGAATACACCAACTCCACCAAGCGCTTTCTCAGACCCTCCTCCAGGGGTCCCGAGTCTGACTTCTTGCCCGCTTTTATTTTTATTTGTACTCGTCTTCGTCACGTCCACTGGCTGCTATAAGCCAGCTAATCCTTAGTGATGCTATGAAAGCCACTCACCAAACAAATGAGCTTCAGGCAACGCCCATGAGGAACGGTTCCATCCTTGTCCGTGCTGCCTCTCGAACCCAAAGCCACGTTCCTGATTCCAAATCGCCTCTGGGGAGGATTCCTTTTATTTCTAAACCGGACGTTGTTCGTAACACGTCAAGAGGTACCATACATGCGCCGGAGTTCTGTTCGGAAACTTTGGAGGACCTTCTATTTCATTTGCAGAGACGCGACGTGCCCATCACCAATGATTATCGGCTCCCTCCTCGTAAGAAGAACCTATCAACGATGAGTCCTCGTCTATTACTTACCTCCTCTGTGCCTTTCCCTCCGACCATGGTAAAAAAAATTTTACTATACACTCGGTTCCGACCTATGTGCCCTACCCGAGAAGGTGCTTCAAGTGCCATAAATTTGGTCAACCCCAGAAATATTGTCGGTCTCCGCATATCATCTGCCCAACATAATGGAAGTTCTCTCCACCCTAACTGTTAGACCAGCCATAACGTGTTCGCCGCTCCGGACACTCGCGAGGTAAACCTGCGACTGGTGAGTTAACCTCTCCCAAGATGGTGTAATACACACCGCCTAGGACAGAACCGCAACGACCTTACTCGAGTGATTCCGAAACTTATTCAGATGCCACCGTGGACCCTTCGGACAATTCCCCGTCCACTGCTCGGCCTCGTGTTGTTCCTGGCGTCCCAGTCCTTGGGTCCTCAAAGAATCTCTCGAGGGAAACCTTGCGAGGTCGCGATCGTCTTGCTGAGAGTGGTAGCTCTGTCTCGCTTTCTCGCTTTACGGAAAGGGGGGTTTGTTGCTGATGGGGTCCAGAGGGTAGAGTTTTCTCCCCTTTGTGGCTCAGCAGCACCTGCGTCTGAGCCGTCGGGCCTTTCTCTTCTACGGGTGGATCCTACGACTTTGATTACGGATTCCAAACACCTGTCTTCTAGTTTGTCATTTGACCCTCCTGGTGTTGACATTCCCCATTGTCTCTCTCACCACTCTTCCCAGACCATTGATATTGCCTCAACTTCAGGTGCAACAGTTCCTCATGCGAGGGCGCAGCCCCCTTTTTTAGTACGCAAGAGCGTTAGAGATGTTCAGGTTGACTTGGCACGCCTCTTTGTGGAACAGTTTCCTAAAACTGCAAGGCGCCCCTCCGGTCCTGAACAAAGAGACCCTCACATTTCCCTTTTGAATGATCTCCCTCTTCCCCCTGGGTTTGACGTTCCGGTTTGTGGGTTGTTCAGTGGCTCACAGTCCCCTCAGCCATTATCCTCCCAGGCGGTGGCTAAATCTCAGCAGAGAGTGACTATTGTTACGGATAACCCGGAAATTTAATTGTCTCCTTTCTTGGCAAGATTCATTCAGTGCAACTGTCGTGGATATTTTCTTAACTACGAAGAACTAAAGTAACTAATTGTAGTTCATCAACCGATGGCTATATGTTTCAACGAACTACAACTTCGCAATTGAGATCTTTCGCAGCCCTCCAGATACAGGGACTTTCTCACCTCCCTGAATCGGGGTGCTACTGATAGAGGTGGGGCAGCGATTCTGCTTCACGAATATGTCCCATTTACTAAAATTCACCTCTCAACAATGTTACATGCCGTGGCGGCTCGAATTCATCTTGACACACCCCTTACACTGTGCTCAGCTCAGTGTACCTGGCACCTAGCTGCCTCTCTACCAAGATAGACCTTGTCGATTTGTTCAGGATTTTCCTGGCGCCCATGCTAGTCCTAGGCTATTTTAACATCCCCCACCCACTGCGGGAAGATTCTATTACATCCCCCAAGGCTGATTGTTAATTTGGGATTTTACAGAATTTCTCATTGGGATTTCTCAACCAAGGTCTTCCAACTTTTGAGCGTTTTGATGAGGGCACTTCTTCCTGTGTTAGTATCTCTTTGTATTCCATCTCGCTTATCGGTCGTTTCGGGTGTGAGAGGTCAGGTTTCCTTTGTCGGAATGACCACTACACGATCGTCATTCATTCCTTTCATCCTAGTCCGCGGCAACAGCCTCATTCTAGCTGGCAGTAGGACAGAGAGGATTGGTCATCATTTTATCAGGCCGTTTACTTCCCACCCTTCCTGCAACAACTGTGCTCCCGTCTCCGGAGGAAGCCTTCACCGCATTTCAGGGCACTGTCCTCAAGGCGGCAGTGGATTATATCCCCCTTCCTCTAAGCACCGCAAATCTACGAATCCTTGGTGGGGCCGAGAATGGGCTCGGGCCACTCTTGAAAAGAAGGAGCCTCTTCAAGTTTTACAAGCTAACCACCCCCCTCCTTCCAACCTGATTTTTTTTAAAGCTGTAGCTGCTCGATCAAGGTGTATCAACAGACGGACTAGGAAGCAATATTTCCAGAACTACGCCTCAACTGTTAATTCTTCTACACGTGTATCATCAGTGATTAAGGTTATGCGTAGGATTTACAAAAAACATCATTCAGATCCCCCTATACTCCTTAAATATGGCCCACAGATCTCTGATGTCATCTCTGTTCCAGGAATTGTTGCTCATGAGTTGGGCTTTCAATTTGCTTCCTGCGCCATCGAGTCATGATATCGTGAACAGTTTCGCCCTGACCGCCTACGAGTGCGGACCCCAGACTTCTCGGTTTCGCCTGAGGTGGACCCTGATTACAATAAATTATTTATCAGATATGAATTTCGGGATGCCTTAAAACTTTGCAATGAGGGAGCACCTGGTTCTGATGACATTCCCTCTCCGATGCTACGGTGTGTTCATCCGTCATCCTAGACACTCCTCCTCAGTCTATGTAATAGAATCTTGGTGAAGATTGTCTTCCCTCCTGTCTGGTTGACGGCATATGCTGTTCCCATTCCGAAACCTGGCAAGGACCCAACTTCTACAAATAATCACAGACCAATTTCATTGACCTGCGACACGTGCAAGCTGATGGAGAGAATGGTTGCTTCCCGTCTTGTTCCCACGCTCGAGCGGCTTCATGTGTTTTCTGTTCATCAGTTTGGTTTTCGTTATCATCTTTCAACTCAAGATCTTCTCCTCCGCTTTGATCACGACATACGTGCAACATTTGCTCCCAATAAAATGACTCTGACCGTTTTCTTTTATCTTGAAAAGGCATATGAGATAGCACATGGAGGATAGGAGTTTTGCAAAACCTTCACTCGTTGGGTCTCAGGGGACAACTCCCCCTTTTCCTTCAGGTACTGGTGTCAGATCGATCGTTTCGGGTTCTTTGCGACCCCACACTGTCGCGACCTTTGTCATGGATGAGGGGGGTCCCACAAGGCAGTGTGTTAAGCGTGTTACTTTTCGCAATAGGCTTCAAACACTCGGACAGCTGCCCAGTCTATGTCGACGATCTTGCACTTTATGTCACATGGGCGAAGCTTTTTTGTATGGAAGGTCAGCTCCAGCTGGCCGTTGACGGGGTTTCAACATGGTGTAGTAAACGTGGTTTCACTTTCTCTACATCGAAAACACAGTCCATGTTGTTCAGTGAAAATCCACGACGTGGTGGTCGGGTGCGTTCGCTTCCTTCTTTGACCCTCTATGATTCACCCATATGGTTGGTGTCTTCGGCGAGACTATTGGGTTTGTTGCTCGATGAGCGCCTTACGTACCACCCTCATATTAATCATCTTAGAACTAACTGCCGTCGTTCGTTGAATCTTTGCGGCACCTCACCTCTAAGACTTAGGGTGCAGACAAAAAAAGCATGCTACATCTTTACATCATGCTGATACGGGCCAAACTGGACAATGGTTGTGCCATTTATGGGCAAACCTTCCAGTCATACCTCCGTCTTCTTGACCCAATTCAGAAAGAGGGCCTGCGGAGAGAGACGGGAGCATTTCGATCTTCGAAGGTGAGCCTGGAAGTGGAGGCGAGGGTGATGCCCTTGTCCCTGCAGAGAGAACAGCTCATTAACTCCTTGTTCCTCCGCATTTAGGCTCCTATTTCCTCTGTCTTGTCCTTTGTCATTGAACACGTCCTCCACAATCCTTCTAACTGACCGTTTGCTGGGATTGTATGTTCCATATTCCGCTTCCTCGACCTACCCCACGAAGCAGTCGTCATGCAGTATGCATTCAATAGTTCCTCTACAACATGGGTTTCTACCCCCCGTTGTTTGCTTTGGGATATATTCATTAACAAAAGCTGATGCACAACCGGTGACGATTAAGGATTCTTTTCTGTCCCATACAGAGGTTCACTCGGACTCAGTCACTGTCTACACTGACGACTCCAAATCGGATGTGGGAGTGGGAGCTTCGGTTGCTTTTCCCGACTTCACCGTACATCACACTCTGCCACCTTCCTCGTCAGTATTTTCTGACGAACTGGTTGCGGTAGCTATGGCAGTTTACAGGATGAGCGGCTTCCCATCAGTGGGTAATTACACAGTATTCTCTAATTATAGGGGCACCCTTCAAGCGCTGCTTGACCGGTCTTCGAGAAACCATTTGGTCTCTACCATCCAGAGACTCCTCTGCTCGTTGCATGTGCAGGGGACAAATGTTACATTCTGATGAGTCCATTCCCATGTGGGTGTTCCGGGGAACGAGCGAGCCGACAGGGAAGCTAAACATGAAGCAGCCAACGTACTGTCAAATGAACAATGTCTTCCTCCTAACTTACGACTGGGACGCCTTTCTGCTTCTGATTTTTATGACTTCTGATTATGATGGCAGGAATGGTGGTCGGAGGATAAAGGTGGAGCCAAGCTATGTACCGTCAAGCCCCTCATTGACCACTGTCGCTCTTTTTGGAGGTGGTCCTGGCTCGATTGCGAATAGGACATACCAATTTCACCCTTGGTTTTCTCATGACGCAAGAAGAAGAACAACCATCTTGCCGATTTTGCTGCATGAGTTGCCGCCATTTAAGTTTTATGTGTTTGTGGGTTGCGATGATCTTTCGGCCCTCCGACGAACGTTCTTTCCTGGTTTACATACTGTTCCTGTCCATCATCTCCTTGCATGTATCCTCTCTGAATCCTCTCACTTTCGAAGTAACAGCATTTTTGCCTTCCTGTGTGATTTAAACATCCTCTCAGTGCATTTTTATGTCGTTTGACTTGGGACTTCCCCTAATGTTGTTTTGCTGACACGATATAGCCGCATATCCTGTGTGCTGTAGTGGTCCCTGTACATCAGCTACAAAATAAAAATTATTTTATTATTATTATTATTATTATTATTATTATTATATTATTTTATTATTATTATTATTATTATTATTATTATTTATTGATTATTATTATCATTTTTATTTTTATTATTATTAATCTCATGTCGATTATCCGCCTCCTGTTAAGCTGAAACCAATTTTTTTTTTTAAATCTACTTAATCGAATAAGAGTAGTTGAAAGCTCTGCTTGGTTGGCGCACTAGCGTTTTTTTTTTTTTTAATGAATGAGTCGATCTATGATAAATAGGGTAAAAATAAATTACATTATATATACGTTAAGTAAAGGTTATGTTAGAGTTTAGTTAATTTACATATATTTAAACTATATATAAGTTAAGTAAACGTTGCGTGTTTAATTAGTTTACATAGATTTGAACTTTTTTTTTTTTAATATTTTTAGAGTGTGAAGCTGCTTTAATAATAAAGTTTCAATTTGACTTTAGTCATTTTCACTTCAATTTTATTAAATGTGTTCGAATTCATACAATTGATATGTATATGTAGGTGGAGGCGGATAATCGACATGATCCTATATTTATTATTATTATTATTATTATTATTATTATTATTATTATTATTATTATTATTATTATTATTATTATTATTATTATTA
>JABUQX010002610.1:0-2500 GCA_015478945.1 Trachelipus rathkii | reverse complement strand
ACATACTTCTTTTGCACTGCTAATATATATATATATATATATATATATATATATATATATATATATATATATATATATATATATATTATATATATATAATATATTATATATTATATATATATATATATATATATTATATATATATATATATATATATATTCTCCCTACATGTCACCAGGCTGGGGTAGGGTGCTCAACATTCACCGGAAACAGAAGAGTTGCTTACCATCCAGCCTGATTTCACACTGTGTACTCTCCTCACCTTCCTCCATCACCTTACTTTTCTTATCAACATTTATTTTCATACCCCTCCTTTTACATACCCCGCCAAATTCCTCTTCCATTCCTCTCAAACTTTCTTCAGATTTCGCTACATAAAACCAAATCATCATCGCACAATAAGGAGGGCACCCACCACTCTCTTCCATTCTCCATCAGTCTAACATCAACTCATACCACACCAATCTTTTATTCTTTCATCATCCCATCCATGTACAAGTTAAATAGCAATAAAGACATAACACATCCCTGAATAACTTCAATTTTAAAATTAAATCATTCACTTTTTACACCATTTATTCTTACACACGCTTCGCTATCCATATATACACTTTTTATTTCATTCAAAATCATGCCACCAACACTATATATCATTAGCACCTGCCACAGAGCTTCTCTCTATTAATCCTACCCCAAGTCTATGAAACCTATATACACTTTATTCCTCTTTACTCTCATTTTCCCGCTCATTTATTTGTTTCAATGTGAAAATTCACCTTGTTCTTCGTCACTCTCTCAACTTGAAGTCACTCGACGCTCTCTTTCGACCAAATTACCAGCATATATCTTCTCTACAACACTCAATAAACTAATTCACTTATAATTCCTACGGTTCTCAAGCCAACAACCTTCGTATTGACCATGTAAAAATAGCAGTCAATTGTGTGGTCCTTGGATTCTCGCGAAACCATGGGAACACCAAAAGATATACCATGCCTTTTCTTTTTGTCCAGTCACGCATCATTTCTTCACAAACAATATGCAGAACCCATATCTTGTCTTGGTAACCGAGGTAAATTTCATAATAGGATTTATAGGCACGTCTCATAAGCGCCTGTTAAAGTGTGTGGCAGGCACATAACTAGCAGAAGGAATATGGTTTGTTAACACATGTATGTCTACTTGAATAAGTCATTCAATAAAAGAGAAAAGGAGACGTTTTGTTATTCAAAATATTTGAATTTAAAAACTATAGTGTTATTGGAAAGTGATATTGGGGTAGGTCTAAGAGTCGTTGTCTACCTATCACCAACCAATATAAATAAAGTGTAATGATAGTATGGTAGGACCTTGACTCGTTGTCCACCTATCTCCAATGCAAATAAAAATGGATGTGGTTTTCTCCATATGTCAAAAGTTTCAAATTGAATGATAACTATAGCATAGATGAGAACACCGGCTGCAAATTTGAATGCAGTTTCAAAAAGTTTAAGAGAAAAAGTTTAGATATTTCATGAAACAGAAAATGAGTAAAAAAAAATTTTCTCCAGAGTAATCCATCGTCTTAAACTAAACATTAGGACTCTCCACGAACCCATAAAACATCTCTTCAAAATCAAAATCTTAAGTTTCATGGGCCCCACACGCAGTTCTTGGAGCTTTTATCTAATTGAAGTTTAAAACAAATAAAATAAGATTGTCAAATCTTGCCTTTGTAGCAGCACTGTATATATATATATATATAATATATATTATATATATATATATATATATATATATAATATATATATATATATATATATATTATAAATATTTATATATTATATATTATATATATATATATATAGTATATATATATTATATATATTATATATATATATATATATATATATATAATTATAATATATACCTTACTAATATATATAATATTGTGATGGACTATATATCCGCATCCGCATCCGCATCCGCATTGGCGGAACATCTGCCCAAATTGAATCAACCGTCGCATCCGCATCCGCTTTCCTCACTTTAACGGACATTCCGATCCGCATCCTCTTTTGAAAAATTGATGATGTTGAGGATGTTTTCTACATTGGATTTAAATGCATATAAAATAAATATTGTTTGTCATCATGGGGGTTTATGGGAATAATTGTAATTTTTGAATTTCGATTTATTTTTATTATATATATATAGTATATAATATATATATATATATATATATATATTATATATATATATATATATATATATATTTATATTATTATATATATAATATATAATGTATATATTATATATATATATCAGAGGGTGGGCCACATTTCCGCACTTTAGACCGCTAGTCCGCTCCGAGCGGACTACGAGAATAGGTGCGGACTAGCGGAGGTGCGGAGACATCAGGAAATTGGCGGACTTGCACGTGCGGATCAAAAAAAAAAAGTTCCGCTCTTTTGTTCCGCACCTTTTGAAAAATGAAAGTTATGAGTTTACTATCTCTCGG
>JABUQX010002609.1:0-38451 GCA_015478945.1 Trachelipus rathkii | reverse complement strand
AATAACTTGTTCTATTATCACTCTTAATTATTTGTCCTATTTGTTCTCTTAATTACTTGTCCTATTTGTTCTCTTAATAACTTGTTCTATTATCCCTCTTAATTATTTGTCCTATTTGTTCTCTTAATTACTTATCCTATTTGTTTTCTTAATAACTTGTTCTATTATCCCCTCTTAATTATTTGTCCTATTTGTTCTCTTAATAACTTGTTCTATGATCCCTCTTAATTATTTGTCCTATTTGTTCTCTTAATTACTTGTCCTATTTGTTCTCTTAATAGCTTGTTCTATTTGTACTCTTAATTATTTGTCCTATTTGTTCTCTTAATTACTTGTCCTATTTGTTCTCTTAATAACTTGTTTTATTATTCTTCTTAATTATTTGACTATTTGTTCTCTTAATTACTTTGTCCTATTTGTTCTCTTAATAACTTGTTTTATTATTCTTCTTAATTATTTGTCCTATTTGTTCTCGTTAATTACTGTGCCCTATTTGTTTCCTTCAATAGCAGTGTTCTATTTGTCCTTATTCTGTTCTCTTCAATAACTTGTTCTATGAATCCCTCTTAATCGTATTTGTCCTACTTTTAGTTCTACTTACATTACTTGTCCTATTTGTTCTCTTAATAACTTTGTTCTATTATCCCTCTTAATTATTTGTCCTATTTGTTCTCTTAATTACTTCCTATTTGTTCTCTTAATAGCTTGTTCAATTTGTCCTCTTAATTATTGTCCTATTTTTCTCATTAATAACTTGGTTCTATTATCCCTCTTTTAATTATTGTCCTATTTGTTCGTCTTAATATACTTATATCTATTTGTTCTCTTAATAGTTGTTCTCATTTGTCCTCTTAATATTTGTCCTATTGTTCTTCTTAATTGACTTGGCACACGTATTTGTTCTCTGTTAATAACTTGTTCTATTATCACTCTTAATTATTTGTCCTATTTGTTCTCTTAATTACTTGTCCTTATTTTGTTCTCTTAAAACTGTCGTTCTATGTATCCCTTAATTATTTGTCCTATTTGTTCTCTTAATTAATTACTTGTCCTATTTGTTTTCTTAATAACTTGTTCTATTATATCCCTCTTAATTATTTGTCCTATTTGTTCTCTTAATAACTTTGTTCTATGCAGTCCTCTTAAATTAGTTGGTTGTCCTATTTTGTTCCCTTTCAATTACTTGTTCTTATTTATTCTCTTAATAAGCTGTTCTATTTGTCCTTTTAATTATTTGTTGCCCTTATTGTCTCTTACATTACTGTGTCCTTATTTGTTCTGTCTTAATTAGCCTTGTTTCTATTTGTCTCTATTATTTGTCCATTTGTTCTCTTAATAACTTTGTTCTAATTATCCCTCTTAATTATGTTGTCCATAAATTTGTTCTCTTAATGTAACTTGTCCTATGTTGTTCTCTTAATAACATTGTTCTAATATCCCTCTTAGATTATTGTCCATATTTGTTCTCTTAATTACTTGTTCTCTATTTGTTCTCTTAATAACTTGTTTCTATTATCCCTCTTAATTATTTGTCCTATTTGTTCTCTTAATTACTTGTCCTATTTGTTCTCTTAATAGCTTGTTCAATTTGTCCTCTTAATTTTTTGTCCTATTTGTTCTCTTAATAACTTGTTCTATTATCCCCTTTTTAATTATTTGTCCTATTTGTTCTCTTTAATACTTATCCAATTTGCTTCTCTTAATAGACTTGTTCGTTATTTGTCACTCTAATTATTGTGTCCTTAGTTTGTTCTTCCTTAATTAATTGGCCATTTTTCCTCTTAAATAAATACTTGTTCTAATTGTATCATCTTAATGTGATATTGTCCTATTGTTTCTCTTAATTACTTGTCCCTATTTCGTTCTCTTAATACTTGTTCTATTATCCTCTTAATTATTTGTTCCTATTTGTTTCTGTTAAATTACTTGTCCTATTTGTTTTCTTAATAACTTGTTATTATCCCCTCGTAATTATTTGTCCTATTTGTTTCTTAATAACTTTGTTCGTATGATCCCTCTTAATATTATGTTCCTATTTGTTCTCTTAATACTTGTCCTATTTGTTCTCGTTAATATGCTTGTTCTATTTGTTCCCTCTTAATTATTTGTCCTATTTGTTCTCTTAATTACTTGTCCTATTTTTTCTCTTAATAACTTGTTATATTATTCTTCTTAATTATTTGTCCTATTTGTTCTCTTAATTACTTGTCCTATTTGTTCTCTTAATAGCTTGTTCTATTTGTCCTCTTAATTATTTGTCCTATTTGTTCTCTTAATAACTTGTTCTATTATCCCTCTTAATTATTTGTCCTATTTGTTCTCTTAATTACTTGTCCTATTTGTTCTCTTAATAACTTGTTCTATTATCCCTCTTAATTATTTGTCCTATTTGTTCTCTTAATTACTTGTCCTATTTGTTCTCTTAATAGCTTGTTCAATTTGTCCTATTTGTTCTCTTAATAACTTGTTCTATTATCCCTCTTAATTATTTATCCTATTTGTTCTCTTAATTACTTATCCTATTTGTTCTACCTTAAATAGGCTTTTCGTATTTGTCCTCTTATATTATTTGTCCTATTTGTCTCTCTTAATTACTTGTCCGTATTATGTTCTCTAATAACCTTGTTCTATTATTCCCTCTTATTATTTTGCCTATTATGTTCTCTTAAATAGCTTTGTCAATTTGTTCCTTCTTAATTATTTGTCCTATTTGTTCTCTTAATAACTTGTTCTATTATCCCTCTTAATTATTTGTCCTATTTGTTCTCTTAATTACTTATCCTATTTGTTCTCTTAATAGCTTGTTCTATTTGTCCTCTTAATTATTTGTCCTATTTGTTCTCTTAATTACTTGGCCTATTTGTTCTCTTAATAACTTGTTCTATTATCACTCTTAATTATTTGTCCTATTTGTTCTCTTAATTACTTGTCCTATTTGTTCTGTTAATAACTTGTTCTATTATCCCTCTTAATTATTTGTCCTATTTGTTCTGTTAATTACTTGTCCTATTTGTTTTCTTAATAACTTGTTCTATTATCCCCTCTTAATTATTTGTCCTATTTGTTCTCTTAATAACTTGTTCTATGATCCCTCTTAATTATTTGTCCTATTTCTTCTCTTAATTACTTGTCCTCTATTTGTTCTCTTAATAGCTTGTTCTATTTGTCCTCTTAATTATTTGTCCTATTTGTTCTCTTAATTACTTGTCCTATTTGTTCTCTTAATAGCTTGTTCTATTTGTCCTCTTAATTATTTGTCCTATTTGTTCTCTTAATAACTTGTTCTATGATCCCTCTTAATTATTTGTCCTATTTGTTCTCTTAATTACTTGTCCTATTTGTTCTCTTAATAGCTTGTTCTATTTGTCCTCTTAATTATTTGTCCTATTTGTTCTCTTAATAACTTGTTCTATTATCCCTCTTAATTATTTGTCCTATTTGTTCTCTTAATTACTTGTCCTATTTGTTCTCTTAATAACTTGTTCTATTATCCCTCTTAATTATTTGTCATATTTGTTCTCTTAATTACTTGTCCTATTTGTTCTCTTAATTTTTTGTTCTCTTAATAACTTGTTCTATTATCCCTCTTAATTATTTGTCCTATTTGTTCTCTTAATTACTTATCCTATTTGTTCTCTTAATAGCTTGTTCTATTTGTCCTCTTAATTATTTGTCCTATTTGTTCTCTTAATTACTTGGCCTATTTGTTCTCTTAATAACTTGTTCTATTATCACTCTTAATTATTTGTCCTATTTGTTCTCTTAATTACTTGTCCTATTTGTTCTCTTAATAACTTGTTCTATTATCCCTCTTAATTATTTGTCCTATTTGTTCTGTTAATTACTTGTCCTATTTGTTTTCTTAATAACTTGTTCTATTATCCCCTCGTAATTATTTGTCCTATTTGTTCTCTTAATAACTAGTTCTATGATCCCTCTTAATTATTTGTCCTATTTCTTCTCTTAATTACTTGTCCTATTTGTTCTCTTAATAGCTTGTTCTATTTGTCCTCTTAATTATTTGTCCTATTTGTTCTCTTAATTACTTGTCCTATTTTTTCTCTTAATAACTTGTTATATTATTCTTCTTAATTATTTGTCCTATTTGTTCTCTTAATTATTTGTCCTATTTGTTCTCTTAATAGCTTGTTCTATTTGTCCTCTTAATTACTTGTCCTATTTGTTCTCTTAATAGCTTGTTCTATTTGTCCTCTTAATTATTTGTCCTATTTGTTCTCTTAATTACTTGTCCTATTTTTTCTCTTAATAACTTGTTATATTATTCTTCTTAATTATTTGTCCTATTTGTTCTCTTAATTACTTGTCCTATTTGTTCTCTTAATAGCTTGTTCAATTTGTCCTCTTAATTATTTGTCCTATTTGTTCTCTTAATAACTTGTTCTATTATCACTCTTAATTATTTGTCCTATTTGTTCTCTTAATTACTTATCCTATTTGTTCTCTTAATAGCTTGTTCTATTTGTCCTATTTGTTCTCTTAATTACTTGGCCTATTTGTTCTCTTAATAACTTGTTCTATTATCACTCTTAATTATTTGTCCTATTTGTTCTCTTAATTACTTGTCCTATTTGTTCTCTTAATAACTTGTTCTATTATCCCTCTTAATTATTTGTCCTATTTGTTCTCTTAATTACTTGTCCTATTTGTTCTCTTAATTTTTTGTTCTCTTAATAACTTGTTCTATTATCCCTCTTAATTATTTGTCCTATTTGTTCTCTTAATTACTTGTCCTATTTGTTCTCTTAATAGCTTGTTCTATTTGTCCTCTTAATTATTTGTCCTATTTGTCCTCTTAATTATTTGTCCTATTTGTTCTCTTAATAACTTGTTCTATTATCCCTCTTAATTATTTGTCCTATTTGTTCTCTTAATTACTTGTCCTATTTGTTCTCTTAATAACTTGTTCTATTATCCCTCTTAATTATTTGTCCTATTTGTTCTCTTAATTACTTGTCCTATTTGTTCTCTTAATAGCTTGTTCAATTTGTCCTCTTAATTATTTGTCCTATTTGTTCTCTTAATAACTTGTTCTATTATCCCTCTTAATTATTTGTCCTATTTGTTCTCTTAATTACTTATCCTATTTGTTCTCTTAATAGCTTGTTCTATTTGTCCTATTTGTTCTCTTAATTACTTGGCCTATTTGTTCTCTTAATTACTTGTCCTATTTGTTCTCTTAATAGCTTGTTCAATTTGTCCTCTTAATTATTTGTCCTATTTGTTCTCTTAATAACTTGTTCTATTATCCCTCCTAATTATTTGTCCTATTTGTTCTCTTAATTACTTATCCTATTTGTTCTCTTAATAGCTTGTTCTATTTGTCCTCTTAATTATTTGTCCTATTTGTTCTCTTAATTACTTGGCCTATTTGTTCTCTTAATAACTTGTTCTATTATCACTCTTAATTATTTGTCCTATTTGTTCTCTTAATTACTTGTCCTATTTGTTCTCTTAATAACTTGTTCTATTATCCCTCTTAATTATTTGTCCTATTTGTTCTCTTAATTACTTGTCCTATTTGTTTTCTTAATAACTTGTTCTATTATCCCCTCTTAATTATTTGTCCTATTTGTTCTCTTAATAACTTGTTCTATGATCCCTCTTAATTATTTGTCCTATTTGTTCTCTTAATTACTTGTCCTATTTATTCTCTTAATAGCTTGTTCTATTTGTCCTCTTAATTATTTGTCCTATTTGTTCTCTTAATTACTTGTCCTATTTGTTCTCTTAATAGCTTGTTCTATTTGTCCTCTTAATTATTTGTCCTATTTGTTCTCTTAATAACTTGTTCTATTATCCCTCTTAATTATTTGTCCTATTTGTTCTCTTAATTACTTGTCCTATTTGTTCTCTTAATAACTTGTTCTATTATCCCTCTTAATTATTTGTCCTATTTGTTCTCTTAATTACTTGTCCTATTTGTTCTCTTAATAACTTGTTCTATTATTCCTCTTAATTATTTGTCCTATTTGTTCTCTTAATTACTTGTCCTATTTGTTCTCTTAATAGCTTGTTCAATTTGTCCTCTTAATTTTTTGTCCTATTTGTTCTCTTAATAACTTGTTCTATTATCCCTCTTAATTATTTGTCCTATTTGTTCTCTTAATTACTTATCCTATTTGTTCTCTTAATAGCTTGTTCTATTTGTCCTCTTAATTATTTGTCCTATTTGTTCTCTTAATTACTTGGCCTATTTGTTCTCTTAATAACTTGTTCTATTATCACTCTTAATTATTTGTCCTATTTGTTCTCTTAATTACTTGTCCTATTTGTTCTCTTAATAACTTGTTCTATTATCCCTCTTAATTATTTGTCCTATTTGTTCTCTTAATTACTTGTCCTATTTGTTTTCTTAATAACTTGTTCTATTATCCCCTCTTAATTATTTGTCCTATTTGTTCTCTTAATAACTTGTTCTATGATCCCTCTTAATTATTTGTCCTATTTGTTCTCTTAATTACTTGTCCTATTTGTTCTCTTAATAGCTTGTTCTATTTGTCCTCTTAATTATTTGTCCTATTTGTTCTCTTAATTACTTGTCCTATTTTTTCTCTTAATAACTTGTTATATTATTCTTCTTAATTATTTGTCCTATTTTGTTCTCTATTACGTTGTCCTATTTTTCTCTTAATAGCTTGTTCTTATTTGATCTCTTAATTATTTGTCTATTATGTTCTCGTTAAATAACTGTTCTCTATTTATCCCTCTTAAATTATCTTTGTCCCTAATTTGTTCTCTTAATATACCTTGTCTAAAATTTGTTTCTCTTAATAAAACTTGTTCCTATTATCCCTAATTAATTGTCCTATTTGTTCTCTTAATTACTTGTCCTATTTGTTCTCTTAATAACTTGGTTTCAATTTGTCCTCTAAATTTTTGTCCTAGTTTGTTCTCTTAATAACTTGTTCTATTATCCCTCTTAATTATTTGTCCTATTTGTTCTCTTAATTACTTATCCTATTTGTTCTCTTAATAGCTTGTTCTATTTGTCCTCTTAATTATTTGTCCTATTTGTTCTCTTAATTACTTGTCCTATTTGTTCTCTTAATAACTTGTTCTATTATCCCTCTTAATTATTTGTCCTATTTGTTCTCTTAATAGCTTGTTCAATTTGTCCTCTTAATTATTTGTCCTATTTGTTCTCTTAATAACTTGTTCTATTATCCCTCTTAATTATTTGTCCTATTTGTTCTCTTAATTACTTATCCTATTTGTTCTCTTAATAGCTTGTTCTATTTGTCCTCTTAATTATTTGTCCTATTTGTTCTCTTAATTACTTGGCCTATTTGTTCTCTTAATAACTTGTTCTATTATCACTCTTAATTATTTGTCCTATTTGTTCTCTTAATTACTTGTCCTATTTGTTCTGTTAATAACTTGTTCTATTATCCCTCTTAATTATTTGTCCTATTTGTTCTGTTAATTACTTGTCCTATTTGTTTTCTTAATAACTTGTTCTATTATCCCCTCTTAATTATTTGTCCTATTTGTTCTCTTAATAACTTGTTCTATGATCCCTCTTAATTATTTGTCCTATTTGTTCTCTTAATTACTTGTCCTATTTGTTCTCTTAATAGCTTGTTCTATTTGTCCTCTTAATTATTTGTCCTATTTGTTCTCTTAATTACTTGTCCTATTTGTTCTCTTAATAACTTGTTTTATTATTCTTCTTAATTATTTGTCCTATTTGTTCTCTTAATTACTTGTCCTATTTGTTCTCTTAATAGCTTGTTCTATTTGTCCTATTTGTTCTCTTAATAACTTGTTCTATTATCCCTCTTAATTATTTGTCCTATTTGTTCTCTTAATTACTTGTCCTATTTGTTCTCTTAATAACTTGTTCTATTATCCCTCTTAATTATTTGTCCTATTTGTTCTCTTAATTACTTGTCCTATTTGTTCTCTTAATTTTTTGTTCTCTTAATAACTTGTTCTATTATCCCTCTTAATTATTTGTCCTATTTGTTCTCTTAATTACTTATCCTATTTGTTCTCTTAATAGCTTGTTCTATTTGTCCTCTTAATTATTTGTCCTATTTGTTCTCTTAATTACTTGGCCTATTTGTTCTCTTAATAACTTGTTCTATTATCCCTCTTAATTATTTGTCCTATTTGTTTCTGCTTAATTACTTGTCCTAAATTTGTTTTCTTAATTAACTTGTTCTATTATCCCCCTCGTAATTATTTGTGTCCTATTGTTCTCTTAATAACTTGTGTCGTATTATCCTCTTAAATTATTTGTCCTATGTTCTCTTTAATACTTGTTCTTATTTGTTCTCTAATAGCTTGTTTCTATTTTGTCCTCTTAATTATTTGTTCTAATTTTCTTCTTAATTACTTGTTCTATTTTTTATATTAGGGTTTAGTTGTTATATTATTTTTTAATTTATTTGTCCTATTTGTTCTCTTAATTACTTGTCCTATTTGTTCTCTTAATAGCTTGTTCTATTTGTCCTCTTAATTATTTGTCCTATTTGTTCTCTTAATAACTTGTTCTATTATCCCTCTTAATTATTTGTCCTATTTGTTCTCTTAATTACTTGTCCTATTTGTTCTCTTAATAACTTGTTCTATTATCCCTCTTAATTATTTGTCCTATTTGTTCTCTTAATAGCTTGTTCAATTTGTCCTCTTAATTTTTGTCCTATTTGTTCTCTTAATAACTTGTTCCTATGTATCCCTCCTAATTTATTTGTCCCTATTGTGTTTCTCTTACATTACTTATTCCCTATTTGTTCTCTCCCCCTAAAGCTTGTTCTATTTGTCGTAGTTTGTTCTCTTAATTACTTGGCCTATTTGTCTCTTACATAACTTGTTTTATTATCACTCTTAATTTATTTTGTCCCTATGTCTTTAATAACATTCGTCCTTATTTGTTCTCTAATACTTGTTTCGTATTATCCCTCGTTAATTATTTGCCTATTTGTTCTTCTTAAAGTTACTTGTCCTTAATTGTTGTTCTTAAATAACTTGTTCTATTATCCCCTCTTAATTATTTGTCCTATTTGTTCTCTTAATAACTTGTTTTTCTTATGATCCCTCTTAATATCTTGTTTTTGTTCTTTTCCCTATTTCTTTCTCTTAATTACTTGTCCTATTTGTTCTCTTAATAGCTTGTTCTATTTGTCCTCTAATTAATTTGTTTCCTATTTGTTCTTCTTAATTACTGTCCTATTTGTTCTCTTAATAACTTGTTTTTATTATTCTATGTAATTATTTGTCCTTATTGTTCTCTTAATAACTTGGTTCCCTATTTGTTCTCTTAAGTAGCTTGCTTCTAATTTGGTCCTCTTAATTATTTTTCCATTTGTCTCTTAATAACTTGTCTATTATCCTCTAATTATTTGTTCTATTTGTTCTCATAATTACTTGTCTATTGTTCTCTTTAATAACTTTTCGATTAATCCCTCTTAAGTTATTTGTCCTAGTTTGTTCTCTTAATTAAACTTTCCTAATTTGTTCTCTTAATAGCTGTTCAATTTTTCTCTTAATTAAATGTCCGTATTCTGTCCTCTTAATAACTTGTTCTATTTGTCCTCTTAATAACTTGTCCTATTTGTCCTCTTAATAACTTGTCCTATTTGTTCTCTTAATAGCTTGTTCTATTTGTCCTCTTAATTATTTGTTCTAATTTTCTTCTTAATTACTTGTCCTATTTGTTCTCTTAATAACTTGTTTTATTATTATTCTTAATTATTTGTCCTATTTGTTCTCTTAATTACTTGCCCTATTTGTTCTCTTAATAGCTTGTTCTATTTGTCCTCTTAATTATTTGTCCTATTTGTTCTCTTAATAACTTGTTCTATTATCCCTCTTAATTATTTGTCCTATTTGTTCTCTTAATTACTTATCCTATTTGTTCTCTTAATAGCTTGTTCTATTTGTCCTCTTAATTATTTGTTCTAATTTTCTTCTTAATTACTTGTCCTATTTGGCCTTTAAGTGAATTGATAAAATAATTCTTCTTTGGCATTTTTTTTTTAGTATAAAAAATTTGCACCCCACAAGAACTACAGGATACGGGATCGAACCCGACCCTTTTTGTCTCTCGAATCCGTTTTCTTTCTTTCTTTCTTTTCTCTTTCCTTCTTTTCTTTCTTTCTTTTCTCTTTCCTTCTTTCTTTTTCTTTTCTTTCTTTCTTTTCTTTCTATTATTTACCTTCCCCTTTGACCCCAGATTGGAGGCGAGGCGCACAACATACACCAAAAACAAAATAGTTAATTAGAAGACCGTGACATAGCAGAAAGAATAATAATAATAATATAATAATAATAATAATAATAATAATAATAATAATAATAATAATAATGTAATTAATAGACAGAATCTACTAAAAGGGTCATGGTAGCTTGAGTAGAGACGTATCCGCGTATCAACGTTCCTAGAATGTTCATGCATGCTTGTGCACCCTACCCCCCACCCTGTGGGAAGCTAGGGGGGAGGCTAATAATAATAAATATTTAATAAATAAATATTTTAAATAAATCAATTCATCTTTTTTTTTTTTTTTTTTTTTTGCAAGCTTCGGCTCCAGCTCTCTAAATTTAAAAATTTTTGATTTCACCTCCGAACCCTTGATTTCCCCCCCCCCCCCCCGACTCTGCATCGCTGTTTTTAATACATCAATGATGTCAAGATTTGTTAATTTCTAATTTAATTAAATGTACACTAAATTATACTGTAATTGTGGAAAATAAAATTAAAAGGTATTAAAAAATATATATTCGTTTTTTTCAATGGTTTACCATTATTGCTATTTTTACCTTTTTCTTCGTAGTTGATCTTGTTACCCTCGATGACCTAAGCGCAGAGGCGATGTTGGAGTCTTCCCAGAGGGTTGAAATGCTGGCGGAAGCTTTCAGAAGACGTCAAGAACCATTGTCAGACCCTGGACCACAAAGTCCTCTCCCTCCCAAAATCAAACACTCAAATTTGTGTATACAACTTTTATTTTTGTGGATGTAAGTACCTTTTTCTGTGGATGTAAGTACCCTTTTGTAGATGTTAGTAACTTTTCGTGGATATAAATACCCTTTTGTGGATTTAAGTACCTTTTTGTGGATGTAAGTACTCTTTTGTGGATGTAAGTACCTCTTCCTCTAGTATTTGCATATCTGTACTTTGGGTAATATTTTTCAGTACATTTTTGAGGATGTATGTACTACTAATTATTGTAATTTTAATGAGATTAAATTGAATAAGTATGAGTATTTTGAATTGATGTAAGTACAGTTTAAATCTGTACTTGAAATAATTATATTAATTATAGTATTATTAAAGTATCAGCATTGTTGATATTTTATAAATAATATTTTGATAATTTTTACATATTCATTGTTTAATGATTAATATTTAATTAAGATTTTAAATAAATATCTGTGAAATATTTTTATTGTTAAAATATTGGTGTGAATGTTTCTAAAGCAATAAGGGAAAAAAACGCGGGGAAAAAAATATATATATATATATATTTTTTTTTTTACAACTGTAGCTGGAACTGTTTTGAATTTTGTTGTAATAATAGATTTCTGCGTAGGTGTTTTTATCATTCTAGGGGCATGAAATAAAACTTGGTTGTGTGAACTTGGTGGAGTCAGGTTGAAGGATAGCTGGGCCTGAAAACTCTATTTCCTACCAGCCTCCCCCCCCCCCGTGTTGACCCCGAATAGGTACAAAAGAACGTAAATGGAAGTTTAAAGTTTTTTTTTATCAGTTTTCTAATTATTTCTTACAGACGTGCAATGATTTATCAGTTTCCCTACAATATGCTTCACTTCTTGGGGCAAGTAATTGTGGCAGCCATTATGTCTGTCTTTGCAGGAGCAATATTCTTAAATCTACGAAATCCATCAGAAATGGATCAGGTAGGTTTGATTTTTTGTTTCAAATTAATTTTTTTATTATTATTATTATTATTATTATTATATTATTGATTATTATTATTATTATTATATTATTATTATTATTATATCTATTATTATTATAAACTATTATTATTCATTATATATTTTATTATATTATTATTAATATATTATATATATTATATAATTATATATATAGTATATATAATATATAATATAATATATATATATATATATATTATATATATATATATATATATATATATTATATAATATATATATATATAATATATATATATATACTATACTATATTATATATATTATATATATATATATATATAATATATATATATATATAATTATATAATATAATATAACACTGATAGTATATATTATATATATTATATATACATATATATATATATAATAGTATCGTAAATATATATAATAGGAGTATATATATACGTATACTCATATGCTATATCATATATACTATATATATAGTATATATATAGGTATAGGTAACTATTATATTTAACTATACTATATATATAATCATATCTACTATATATACTATATATCTAGTACTTAACACAGCTATACTATAATATATATATGTATATACTATAAGTTATACTCTAAGATACGTCAGATCTAATCTATATAACCTTATATATATATATTATATATATATATAATATATATATATATATATAACTATATAGTATAGTATATATATATAATATATATATATATATATATATATTACATTATATATATATATAATATATAATTAGTATATTATAATATATATATATAATAATTATACATATATATATATAGTTAGATATATATATATAATATATATATATATATCATAATACTAGAGTTGCGGTAAGTAGAGGGTAAATGTGTCGAACTGAAACGAGTATTGAATTGCATTTTATGCTTGGTGAAGAAGTGGTATATGTTGAAGTATTTAAGTTGTAGATGCGAGTGTTAAATCAATGAGGGGGCTGGGAATGTTACTATCGATCGGATTATTATGTTGTATCTGAGTTTAAATATTTAGGATATATGTTGGATGAAAAGGGAACGGATGAATGCAGCAGTGCTAGTAGGAAAGTTGTGTAATGGTAAGAGGTGGCTAGTGCAATCTTAAATTCTTGCCGTGATGTAAAAGGGGACTAAATCTAAGGTGCGCATATGGTTTGGATGAGGTTATATTGTTACATGTGTTTTAATGTTATTAGTAGTGAAAACTATGGTCTGGAATAAGAGGTATAGATCTAAGGTACAATGTGTTCAGATGGACAATCTTAGGGTCGTGTTGGGTGTGAGAAGTATTGATAAAATGAAAAGAATAAACGCATTAAAAAGAAGTTGTTTGATGTGAAGAAAGGCGTAAATGAGAGAATAAACGAGAGTACATTGAGATGGTTTGGTCATATCGAAAGGATGGATGAACGTCGGTTTGGTTAACGGATGTGTCTAATAAATGGTGACGTGCCGCTGGAATCGACCGGCTGGTTGACTGAAGAAAAAGTGGACTTGAGTCAGTCTAAAGGAATACCTGTGGAGGGGCGATATAGGCTGCGCGCACTGTGATCACGAGAATGCATAGTTCTAGGCAGGCAGGCTAAGAAAGAGATATTGCATAACAGGGAGTGAATGGCAGGGGATCAGGTTTTGTGAGGGCGGTATGATGTTGTGGGCTTTGCCAGCGGGTTGAGAATCTTCCCACACATCTGACGAGCTAGACTGACACGACAGGTGACTGTAACAGAGACGGTGGGCCGAGCCCAATCTCTACTGTGCAAACTGTTCGTCAATGGATGGTCTGGACTCGACGCAGCTCATAAAGGATTATTAGAAGTAACGCAAATAATAATTTTCAACTTGTGTCATGTTCTTCTTCTACTTTTCTGTTTCCTGTGTATATGACGCACCTCACCCTCAATCTGGGGAAAGGAAGTGGATGATGATATATAAACTTGTTATTTTAATTATAAGATATTATCCAATTTTTAATAGTGTTTACTTTCTTGGGCTTTTTAAATGAGATTTTAGAATGTGGAAGAAATTATTTTATATGTACCCTTCCTACAAGATGACTTTGGTTTTCATACTTTATATTTTAATTTTAAAATTAAATTTTAATAATAGTGAACTAATGAAGCATATTCGTATTAGCACAGGCATGAAGCAGTTGCATTTATCCCAGTTTTAAAGTTATTTTTTCAAAGAATATCAACTACTCTCCTAATCCAATGGTGTATTGGTATTTAGATACCCACGGTCCTGGTTACTAGACTGTGGGTATCCTGTAGTAGACTTTGGAAGCTTCCATTGATATAGATGTTTATAAGACCAAAGCAGGTGTACATTTACTACTGTTTCCTGTGAAGTTTATTTTAAAGCGGCTATACTAATTAACAAAATAGCAACAAAATGTGCATTGTCAATATAACCTTTAAATATTTTTCCTGCAGAGTAATATCAATAATCGCGTGGCATTCTATTACTATACGAGTTGTATAGGAATTTGGCCTACATTGTTGATGAGTATATCAGAAGCTTGGCGGGATAAACCTGCGATCGAAAGAGATATTTCAGATGGTCTTTATTCCAGAGGGATTTACGTTATAACCAAGGTAAATATTATGTTTATAGTTAATCTTTAATTGAATAATTATAAAAATGTTTGTTTGAAACAGATTTTAAATCTTAAAAGATACAGCTAGGTTTTTCAAACTCGCAAAATCATTAGCGTATTTAATAAGAAAAATGTAAGTTATGCACCCTTTTTGTCATACGATTGATAATATAAGTTATGGAGATAACGTAAACAGTTAAGTTAACCCAATTATTTAACACAGCATGGCAGACTAATACTCTCCCCCTTCTGAAAACACGTCCACATAATAACTATACTAAAGCCAAGTAAACCACCCAACAACCACACTTCCTACGGACCAATTTCACTGCTCTCCACAATAGTCAAAGTACTGGAAAAATTAATACTCAATAGATTCCTACCTAATCTAGCACACAACATGGATTTAGACAAAACCATTCCACAACTACTCTCCTAACTGATATTTAACACAGCATATTCCGAATGTTCGCTTTAAACATTTTTTCATATTAAAAATATTTTCCTAAAATTAAATGTTAAAGAAAATTTTAAAAACCTACGGATGTTTTAAAATTTTAAATGTTAAATATCTGATTCTACTTAACATAAAAAGATAGATGAGGTATTTAATTATAAGTTTCCAGCTATAAGGATTCTGAATTTGTTGTTATTTTTTAGTAAATATATATAACGGATTATTAAAAAAAAAGATGGTAATTGAGATGGTAAAAAAATTTAAAGCAAATGAAGACATTATAGATATTAAAGTAAATTATTTTAAATTGTATAAATATTATATAATTAAAAAAAATATTTATTTTCTTAATAAATGGTCTGTATCGAAAGTATAAAAAAATAAAAATCTATTTATTATAGAAAAAACTAAGAAAATGACAAGATTTTTAAAATGAGCAAAACCAAAATTCCATTTAAAGTAAAAATATCTTAATAATAATATTTTGGAGATTTGTATAAATTATTAAAATTTTAGATTAATTAGACAGAGATGTACAGAAAGAATATTATAAATAGTTTAATTAATTAAAAATTATTTTGTATAAAAGATTTGTTCATTTTAATAAATTATTCCAAACTTTTTAAAATATGAGATAGTAATCATCAAAGAAATATAATTGGAATCGATTGTATAAAATTTCTAAAGAATAAATGATTAATTTTTAAAGCAGCTGCGGCAAGAAAATTGATTAGACCGAAAAATATTTATTATATCTATAAACAATGGAATAAAATTCAATAACAAATTGGAATACTACCTAATAAATGTCTTTATTTCTTTAATCTTATAGAAAGACAGATGGAAAAACATCATAATTTTGAACTGTTCAACAGAGGGATCTATGAGAAGCATAACTTATTTGCCTCAAATAAAATATAATGTAATGGATGATATCAAAATTGAAGAATATATAATTAATTATATGATATTATATATATATTATATTTATATATATATTTATATATATATATATATTATATACATATTTATATATGATATTATAATATTATATTATTATATTATTATTTATATATTATTTTATTATTTATTATTATATATTATATTTTATATTATTATTTTATTATATATTATATTAATTATAATTATTTTATATTATTATTATATTATTAAATTATTATTTTATTTATTATAATTATTATTATTTTATTATTTTATATTATTATTATTATTAATTACTATATATTTATTATTCTTATGTAATTATTATTATTATATTATTATTTTATTTTATTATTATTATATTATAATTAATATTATATAATAATATATATAGTATAATATATATAATATTTATAATATATAAATATAATATAATATATATTTATATATATATTATTATATATAATATATATATAATATAATATATATTACTTTATTGTTAATTATAATTATTATATTAAAGGGAGGATAATTTTTTTCACTATTATATATAAATTATATAAATGACACTTCCCAACTAATGTTTTTGCTATTAACTTTCGATATAATTATGAGCTCTTGGGCGCGTCCTCAAATAAAATTCTAAAGAAAAGACTGTCTACGTTACATGTCCTGTTTTTTACTTGAATATATATATATATATATAATATATATATATATATTTATTATATATATATATATATATATATAATATATTTATATTTATATATATATTATATAATTATTATATATATATCTATATAGGACATAATATGCAGTTATTATATAATCTTCAAATAAACTATATAGATCTTCGGGATCTCAAATCCGCCATTTTTATAGTCAATAATATTCTTGTGCTTCCTTTCATTATTTTTCCTAGAAGGATTACAATTAGTTTCCACGTAATATATAAATATATTTACTTATATATATATATATTTTATTATATATTATATAATATTATAATATTATATTATATATATTATATATATATATTTTTACCATATCCACCACTCCGCAGGCCCTTTTCAAAGGATAGGCAAAAATTAAATAATAAGATCAATAAAAAATTACAAAAAGAAAAGCAAAAATTAAAAATAAATGGAAGGTAAACCCACCTTCCCATGCCTAATGCAATTCCCTCAGTTGGGCGCCGACGTGACATTAAATGAGGAGAAGTGTAGTATGCAGGAGAAAAGAGAAGCAAGGAGTTCCAGCAAAACAGATGTGATGGAAAGAGGGACCCACACGAGTATCCTTCTTAGTGCCAAATATTACACAAATTTTCATGTGAGAACAAGCACCTCTTGTGGATACGAGGCGACGCAGTTGTGAAGAATCCAGAGGTCATTCTCTGAACACTGCCGTGTGTAATCACCTATAGGAAAAAGACAGGCACCCTTCACGTCGCAGAGAAAGAGGTCAAGGGAGCAGAATATAAAACAGTTTATTGTTCTTTAAAATGTTTCAACTCATCCAAAGGAGGAGAAACCTGATTCACCCCAATTGTGGGGAAACAGTTCCATAACAGAGGATAGCCTTTATAAATGAGATATCCGGCAGAAAGAAAATAATTCCGCAATCTGAAACAGATTTCCACTCTTTGAGCCATTTAGCACCTAGTGAATACGAGGTTCCAAGACATTCACTATTTTTGTAGTCCAAGATGTATGAATGTTAGGATGACGAGGAAAAAATAATAATTAAAACCCTAAAAAAAAAAAAATTAATTAAGAGAAAGGGAGATATGATGATGAATTGATGAGGATGAAGGTTGGGAGGAACTTTCAGAAGAAGAAAGAGGTAAAGAAAGGATTCCCAAGATCAAGATAGGTGAAAGGATAAAAATTCTAGTGAAAAAATAGAATTGAAAATTTTTAGAAGAGCTGGGAATGATACCAGTTTACTATGGAAAGATAGTTATAATGTAAGAAACCTGGAAAATGGGGAAGTTAAGAGCACACACCATAGGGATCAAACCAAATTCTCCAAGATTCCAGAAAGAGAAGCATTATTGAAACTTTAGGAGGAAAACAAAGAGTGAGGAGAGAAGTACAGATGTTAATATCATCAACATGATGGATATTAATGGCAAATGTTAGAGACATCTTCCTCGAATCTCTAATTAAGGTAGAAGTAATATAGGCCTATAGAAATATAGAAGATGAGCTATTCTCTCCTTAGGTTTACCTTTGTCTTACTCAGACGTAAATTGAGCACACCACCTCCTTAACTGTATTTAAAAAAAAAAACTGTTGAAAAGAGAATTCAAAGAATCAAATTATATCACAACAACAATTACAACAGGATACCATCAAGATGATAGGTATGGTGATATGTTAACTTGGAACCTCCAATAGAATGGCTTAAAAGGTTGAAAAACAAGACTCCCCCCCCCCCAATTTATCCCTTAGAAATATTCAAGATTAATAAAAACCCCTTAAAAACTCAGAAGCAGTAGGACCAGACAATATATCCAATATTCACCTGAAACACCTAGGAACCAATGCTATTACAGCCCTAACACAAATATTTAACATTGCATGGCAAATCAACACTTTACCATCTTTATGGAAGCATGCACATACAATACCAATATTAAAACCAAACAAACAACCCAGCTTCATACATACCTATATCATTACTTTCTATAATATCCAAAGTATTTGAATAGTAAATCTTTCTTAGAATTTCCCCCCCTTACCCCTTACCCTCTATCACATTCACAAGTTTTCAACAAAATTACTCTACAACCACTTTCCTAACCGATCTAACCCAACATATTCTCAAGGGTTTTAACCAAACTTCCACCCCCACCCCGCAACATAGTCCTTGTAGCAATAGGCATAAACAAGTCATTTAATATAGTCTCCCATTACTTTTAATAGACAAAGTAAAAAAAACAGACATAACCATCAAAGACAAAAAAAAAATTAATATAAAATATCCTATCTGGTCTTAATATAAAATATCCTATCTGGTCGCACAGCTAGACTCATCCAAAGACACCACTCCTTCGGCTCATACAAATTATATAATGGTGTCCCCCAGGAAGAAATTCTTTCACCTATACTCTTTAACCTTTATATACATGACCTCCCTCATCCCACTTTCCCTTCCATAAAAGTTAATAGTTATACTGATGATCTTACAGTTACAGCTCAAAATCCCTCAATGAATATAGCATACAGGGAACTGCAATAATATATAAGCCAACTGGATCAATGGGTAACAATGAACAGAATGACTGTATCACATCAAAAAATCTAGTATTACCTTACTCATCCCAGACAGAAGATAATCTAATATCCACCCAGCAATATTCCTATCATACAACATACTCCCTCTCAAAAAAATAACCCACCACCTTAGATTTGTCCTTTGATACACATATTACATTCACCCCTCCCCCCCCACTTCAACAATATCACTTCACTTTTCATGTATATTATGAAAAATTTCAAAGGAGTGATTCAGGCTTGGATGAATTTGTAATGCAAAGCAATGGTTTGGCATGTTAAGCATCCATGCTTTGTTGCAAACCTATGTACAATGTTTCAAATACCTACCAATCACTATTAAAAACACATTTCAAAATCTTTAATCTCATTTTTCCATTTCACTTAATTTCAATTAAAAGTTTTCTCTACATCACAATGGTAGGTAAGCTAACTGATTATATGCTATCCTTTTTCAAAGAAAAAAAAAATCTTACTGCTAGCGATGTTCCGTCAATGGCAGTTTTTATGCCAGAACAAGCATAGCTGAATTCTTCGCTGATGATACATCTTTCAACACAATGCAATCCAAGGCCTCCATATTCTTGAGGAATGAGTACATTCATTAGTCCAATATTCCATGCCTAAATGATAAAATAGAATTAAAAACTTCAAACAAGGAGCGAAAACATGGCCTAAGGCCTAAGCATTAATATGTACAAATGTACATGTACAGTTTCATAAAATACTTAAAAGTTAAAGTGATGCAATATTATTCATGTAAATTACACTAGTTAAGTAGAAGTATATATGTATGAGTTCAGACATTCGAATTTAACTATTGAATATAAATTGACACATCGTTGGGAATAACGAAACTCCTCGTTAAGATATCAACAAACAAGCGTAGATAGATGCGGGGTAGATGTCTTTTCGTGTATCAGCACCGCGAACAAATATCCCTACTGAAGAATAATAGTGTATTACAACACCCTAAATGTAATGAGACTTCTTTCCTTCAACCAATCAGAGAAAGTTAACAAAATACGACGTACGAATGGGAACCATCATCAGTTTCAAAAGGGTAGTAATATTCTCAGTGTAGACGAACAACAACAACAAACCAATGCCATTCACAAACATAATCTTCTTTAACAAAACTTTAGCCAATCAATTATTATTGCTAACGTAACAATACAAATTCTTTTGAATGTCAACCATTAAAATAGAAGCAAGAACATTTAATGTGTGGCGGAAGTGAGCGAAACGGTGGAACGGAAGCCTTACGCACCGAATAAACTACTAACACTTAACAAACGTACCGTAGCACAGCGTACAAATAGCCGTAAACCTATTCACACTTTTTTCCAGCATATCTCTAAAACATATCAATGTTAATCTTTACATTAACACTATTGATTTACGACGCATTTCGAGTATCATTTTCTTATAAACATAGCACAAAAATGAATTCTTTATTATACCTAAACATCGAATATACTGCTAACATAACACACGGTTTTCACAGTTAATAAGCTAACCATAGCATCATATTAACTAAGAAAATAAAAAGGTACAACGACGAATCAAACACAACTTAGCACGAATAAATTGTTAACATTAACAAGTTCCACACTTAACACCTGTAAAAGTAAATAACATTGCATTACAAAACGTTAACCATATCATACTTTTTCCAAGCCATATCTCTAACATATTAAACGTTAATTTTACATTGACACGTTAATATTTACAAGAATTTATCATAACCTTGTTTAATTATATGTTTAAGACAAACGAATAACTGTAAACATTAAACAAAGTTTTATCCAACATAACAGCAAAAATAATTTTTTCACATTAATAAACCATCGAATATATGCTAACGTAACAACGTTTTATACATTAATAAAGGCTAACATACCCATAAACCTGCAACTAAGAACCCCTAATAATGTACAACGACAAACCTAACCACACCATACGTAAGAATAAACTACTAACATTAACAAAAACTTCCGCACTTAACAGCAGTAACGTACCTAAACACATCGTACAAACGTAACCTATTCACACTTTTTCAAGCATATCTCTAACATTATCGTTTAATTTCACATTAACATCGTAATATTTTAACAAAAGTTTAGCATTTAAACCTGTCGTAATCAAGCATAACTGAACCAAAAGAATATAATGCTAAACGCGTGACAAGTGTTTATAACATCAACTTGAGTAAATTAACAAAAAAATTCTATCATAACCTCGGCTGAAATATCATAATCCCCAGTGATAATTGCAAAACATAACAAAGTTTTTAACCAAACAGAACAAAACAAAAATAACAACAACAATTCCTTGACAGACATAAAAATAAGTTCTGAATAAAATATCACAGTAAACCGTAATCAGTTTACTGATTTTAAAGCAGTAAATCAGTAATCAAACCACCCATCCCTGCAGTCCCCTAACCCACTCCCACCCGCTGTGATCTATTGATCAAATGATTCAAGTCATATTTCGAGTATTCTTTTTTGAATAAACATAACATTAAAAAAGCTTCTTTAATATACTGCACCTACGAAAAATCATGCTTAAACCAACCAAAGTTTTAGGCATCATTAAAGCTACATATTCATAACCGCAACTAAGAAATAATGTAACCAAATGCCAAAAACCTAACATACCTCGCAAGAATATCAGCTAACATCCTTGAAATACTTCCCTACTTATCAAGGTTAAAAGTTAGCTAACAGACGTCATACAGATCTCGATATGTCCCCACTTATCGCGTCATAGCTGCAAACAGATAAGCCGTATTATCTAACCCAAAATCCCTTAACAAAGTGACCATATCTATCAAGAACCAACATCTTGAAACTATGCAATGACATGATCTTCATCAAAGTGTCAACTCGTGTTCGTGTATAACATCATTGACTATGAATAATCGTAGACATTAGCAAAATTCTAGGGCCAACCTAACATTACTCAACAAAAACTTAAACTAGGCTTACGTTTCTAACACATCATTGTCCAGTTAAACACAGTAATATCTTACAAAAACTCATTATTTCTCTACCAAATCAGTGTTATTTCCACATGTCTTTGAATTAACATAATGGTCCTAACTTACGAATAAACAGTTCATTTAAACCAAGAGTAT
Source organism: Trachelipus rathkii (assembly GCA_015478945.1). Lineage (NCBI taxonomy): Eukaryota > Metazoa > Arthropoda > Malacostraca > Isopoda > Trachelipodidae > Trachelipus > Trachelipus rathkii. The sequence continues at coordinate 16,089 of JABUQX010002609.1, read as the reverse complement.
CTAAAAGGCAAACACATTACCCTTTCCAGAGAGAAACCAGGGGATGCGCCCCTTGAAAGGGATGTGAATCCTGCGAGGGGCGCGACACCCCGAAGGGGTGTAAAGCCCGGCTTTTGGGCCTCAGCCCGAAAGGGCTGAGGCCTTTACCCCTCCTTCAAGGATAACATGCGCAATAACAGGCAAGTTGAGTGAACTGCTCATCCTAAACTATGAGGAGGGTGTCTAGCCTAAATAAACTTAATGAAAAACAAAAAACAAATATAACTCAACCATTAAATTAATTCCCAAAATAACTTTACAATGATTGTTTTCCAAGAAATTTTAACACAGCTGGATTGCCCATAGATGTTTTTTTTTTTTTTCAATGCTTATTTTACCCTTTAATAAAAGTTGCTAGTTCCTAGTTTTGGCCTACATATAGAATGCCGTCCCAATAGTAAGTACTGCTCTAAAACTTAAAGTTAAGGTAATTAGGATGATCAAGCAGGCTGGTGTGTTAAGAAGTTTACACACAGATAATAGATAGGGAATCATACCTAACAACTAGTCCATGCCTAAATCAGAATATAAAAGTTAGGACCAGCTTTAGGATAGAAACCTCAAACCCAAGTTTTCTTCAGACACAATTCCCTCTATCAACAATAGGCTGCATGATTATCACTTTGCCTAAATAGAAGTAATGTTTAAACTTTAATGTAAATACTTACGGAATCTGATCTTACGGAATTTTCTTGAAAGATGGCAAAAAAATAGCCTTACCGCTACATTAATAGCTCGCAGCTATATCATCGCAACAGCTAAACCTAATTGATTTTTTTCTCTAAGTGCCTCGTTTTCTATTTTTTCAAAACCAAACTTATCGCTGTTGCCTAGCAAAAAATATATTTTCAAAGCCAAGAAAGTCTCGGAAACCATAGTGTAAAATAGAAAGCCAAGAAATATATCCTAATTTTTGAAACCATTTTTAAAATCCCTTTGTTTCAATCGAACATTATTTCATAGCAAAGTAGGAAAAGGTGTTAATACAAGAATTAAATATTGCTAACAATATATATATAATATATATTATATATATAATATATATATATATATATATATACTTATATATTATTATATAACTATGAAAATAACTGTTACATTTGTAGTGCAGAGAAGTTATCACCACGGGATTTTTTATATATACATATATATATATATATATATATAATATATATATTATATATATATATATCTTAAATACTATATATATATTATATAATATCTATCATATATACTATATATATATATATATATTATAATATATATATATGTCGTAATTTTTTTTATATTTACTCCATCCGCCACTTTGTGGCTCATAAGAGTAAAATATCCCTTATAATTGGGCTACGCCCTTGAAATTCACAATATTAATTCATTTAATAACAAATTTAAAGTCCCAAGTTTTGGACCCCTGGGTTACCTGTAACCCCTAAAATGGGGTTAGGGGCTGGAGCCCCCCCATGCCATTTTTGTCAATTTCACCGGATTCTTCTTATTCATGTCACAAACTATTATTATACATTTCAGCCAAAAAGAATATATATTTCGTAATTATATATATAGTATATATTATATAATATATATATATATATATAATATATATATATATATATATATATATATATTATATATATATATAATTATATATATATATTATATTATAAATATCTATATATATATATATTTTTACATATTTACTGTAAATACGATTTTAGCTTTTTCAGCATTTAATCTTCTGCTACGTTTTTTATTATATTTAACCTGATTTTTCACGTTTGTCTGTTGGGTTTTTTGTTTGTCTGTTTGTTTTGTGGTTTTTGGTATGTGATTGCAAAGTGCAGGATTCCTGCCCGGCGGCGGGCTTACTTTATCGACTTTGCCTGACATCCGTGGCGGTGCAATCTAACTCTGCATCCGTGAATTACCCCACTCTTCTCAACTCTAAATTCCTAAACCCTTGCTTCCTGTCTGAGAACCACAGAATAGCTGGAATTCATCCTCTAACTCGTTAATATGTCTCCAAACTATAACTTATTTCATCAATTTCCGTCTAAAGGGTGGAGATGTGCCTTGTTAACATCAACACTCCTTAGTAAACACGTCCTCGAGAAATCTCGAATCTCACTAGACTCGATGTTCATGTGGCTTAAATCTTCTTCCTTCCTACTTACAATATCTTGTGCTTCTCTACTTGTTTCCTAACAAACAGAATTTTCACGCCTTTTTCTGATATACGCTTACTACTTCTCCACGAGACTGTTACTCTTCTCATCCAAATACTGAGAGTACTCTATTAGGGGATTTCAATGTAACAACATGACATGGTTGGGTTCCCTCTCATAACTGATTTAGTGGGGAGGAGGCCAATCAGTTTAGCACTCAACGATCGGAGAATACCTAATTAAAGAAACCCACACACATTCCGTGATCGTCCACACCACATTCTTGACACCACTTGACCTTATGTTTCAACACTAGGCCTTTCTCTCAAAATACACCACCTTCGCTCCTATTGGTAAATCTGGCCACAACCTTATATCATCTCTTAATTTTAATACTTTTCTCTCCAACAGCTCCATCCTGCCCTACGCGTTTTTTCTGGCCCTTTGATACTTCGATCGTTGCTTCTACGCTAACTATAATTGGAGTGACTGCTTTCCCTGGTGACTCGCTGTCAACTTCTGCCATAAGGTGGGAGCTGTAAATGTTGATGGGATGAGCATGTTCATTCCTTCTTTCGACTAAATCTTTCTTCTCTCATAATCCATGTTTCGATCGTCTTGTCTTACTGGCCATTCAGGCTAGAGACATGGCGTATCGGGAGTGGAAAAATGCTCGTTCTCCTAATCAGCTCTTGCTTAATTTTCATTTGCTAGAAATCGTATGCAGCGATACTCTTCGACAGCAAAGCGGGCATTTCAGCAAACGAAGGCGCTAAAACCCCTTGGTTCTCCTACGGACAAACTTCTGGCCTCTTGCCAAAAAACATCTCGTAACAACTTCTGTAAAATCTGTTCTTTCCTCCTCTTATTCGCGTCTGATGGTTCTGTTGCTAATTCTCACTGAAAAGGCCAATCTCTTCGGCTCCTATTTTCCTCCTCTAACTCAACCCCTGACGATTCTGGCATTCCTCCTCTTCCTCTTCATTCTCCTCTCAGGTGTCCTATGCCTTTGCCTGTATTCACATTCGATCGGCGGCATTGGCTCCTGAGAATCTACGAATGCTATGGAAGCGAGGTGGCCGCAATGGCATTCCTCCCCGAGTTTCTTGAGGAGTGTGCTTCCTTTTGCCTATCCCCGCCCCGCGTTCTAAGACTATATCTCAATGATCTCAATACTGGCACTTTTTGCCCCAGTGTTGGAAGCACGCCAACAGGTCCAACCTATTCCGAAAAGGAAAGCCGCTCTATCCTTCTAACGTATCGCCCTTAGCCTCTCACTTGTAATCTATCTAAGTTCTTTGAAACTCTTCTCACTCTCATTTCTAGATCATCTGGATCCTCATTCACTTCTTTCCGATCGCCAAAACGACTTTCGGCGTTCGAGGTCTACTGGCGATCATTACTTTTCGCTATCTTACTGTTTATGGTTTTCCGCCCTTAGGAACTACGGGGAGACTTGCGTGTGGCGCTTTGACATACCAAAGCATTTGACCCTGGTATGGCACGCGTCACTGCTCTCTCCAAGCTCCCCTCTTTGGGTTTCCTCCTTCTCTCTGCTTACCTAGGTCTAGTTATCTTTCAAATCGCTCAATATCAGCTGTGTTGAAAGGGCGACTTCTTCTTCCTTGTTCTGTCAATTAGTGGTGTTCCTCAGGGTTCTTGTCGTATTCCTACTTTATTCGCTACTTTCATTGAATGATCTTCTCACTGCACTTCTACTCGTATTCACTCATATGGCCGATTTGACTCACCCTTCATTCTTCAACTCATTTCATTCTGCCTCCTTCTTTTACTTCTAGAATTGCCTCTCGGTCTTAATATTTCCGATTTCTATTTCTCGCTGTATTCTGGATGAGGAATTTCCAACGTGGGTCGTCTGAACCTTGTTGAAAATTCCAGATTCTTTTCAAAAAACCTCAACTTCTACAAATCCCCTCTCTCTCCCTCTCTTCTAACTTTCCTATCTCTTTCGACGGCTTCTCTCGTCTCTCCTGTCGACAATATAAACATCCTTGGCCTTAACATAAAACAAAAAATAAATGTCTGGAAAACCTCACATCACAACGGTTGCTATAGGGCGGCCTCAAAGAACTGGGAGTTCTGTAGACTGCGAGACTTTTTTCCCTTTCACAGTTACTCAGTTATACAAGGCCTCATCCCCCTTGTCTTATCGGAGTACTTCTCTCATGTCTGGGGGAGAGCTCCGTTTTCACCCGGCTTTTGGATAGGGTCGCGGTCAAAGGCAAAAGACTTATCAACCGTCCTGTTCTTTCTTGTCACTTGGACCCTCTATCTTGCGGTTCGCGATGTGGTCTTTAATCTCTTTTCTTATAAATGTTACATGGCGGCAAGTCCTCGAGGGAACTTTCCACTCGCGGGGCCACCACCTATAAGACGCCCTCGTAGCACAAAGGGGTGCTGTGTCGGCACATGAGTTTTTGTGTTGATATTAGCAACCTCAGACTAGTTCGCTGCGGTGCCTCCTTCTTTCCTGCCACCTTCTGTTCTGTGAATTCTCTTCCATCTCTGTGTTTCCTACTCAATTTAATCTCCCATCAAATTTAAAGCCCGCGTCTGTGCTCAACTGCGCTGCGTAATTTGTGTTAGTTGATTTTTTGTTGTGTTCAACACCCCCTCTTGAATAGGGCATTGCCGTGAGCGGTGGTGATAACCGTTAAAAATCTATTATATTATATATATATATATATATATTATTATATAGTATATATTATAGTATATATATATATTATATATATATATTATATATATATACTATAATATATATATTATATAGGCCTATAATATATATATAGTTAAATATATATATATATATATTATATATATATAATAATATATATTATTATAATTATAGAATATCTATATATAGTTATATATATATAATAATAGTATATAGGCCATATATATATATATATAATATATATATTATCTTATATATATAATATATAATATAAATATTACTATATATATACTATGATAAGTATAAATAAGTATACGTATATATATAAATTAATATAATAATAATATTATATATGATAATACTAATCCGTATATTTCAAAAATTGAATAAATAAAAGTTGATTCAAGAAAACCCGGTTTTACAGTTTTAACTTTCTCTTGACAACGTTTTGAAGCTCTCAAACTATTCTCAAGTTTATTACTCGAAAGAATATTAGGATTACATTTTACGAGTAGCATTTTATATTGATCAAAGTTGTAATTTAAGTTAATTATTAGGACAATTTAAACCACTTGCCAAAATAGGCCTTTCAAAATGTAGAAATCATCATTTTAAAGTTTCTCCCTTTTCTCGTTAACCAGGTGCTCCATGAGGGTGCCGGAGGTGGTTAATATTTCAAATTGATCCCAACACTGTTGCTCTGCTGATTGTTTCATGACTTCCTTTAATGGAAAGGTCAAGAATTGACCCCAGTTTGACCTTTCATTTTTTTTCCTACTATTGAAATTGTAAAACAATTTTACTTACAGTAGGTTTAGAAGATAAAAAATTTACATCAAGAAATGGAAACATACGGAATCTGATGGTTATTGTTAAAAAATTTTGATAAGTCATCTTTAATTACATAAATTACCAATTGATAGTATATCTCTTAGGGTCAATAGAAACATCCGAGTTAACAGCATGTGATTAGAGGTTGCCAAAGACTGCTATTGAAAACTGTCAGCGATTTTATATCGCATATAACAATCCATAGCAGATCTATTCAACTAAATTTATTTATTTATTATAATAATATATTTTAAATTTGCTCAGGTCTTTTGATGCAATTAAATTTGTCTATATATAAACATCATGTATCCGAAATGATGTAGTATTTGATTAATTGCTTGTCACGGGTTAAACCTCTTTTTCGCATTCTTCTCGTATCGAGTATTAAAAGAAGCGATCGCGACGAGAGCTCCATTCTTCTTAATTACTTGCACTTCACATTCGACTACTCCCGTCCAGAGTATAATTTGTATTCCGCGGTCAAACGAATGAAAAATCTCCTTCGAAGCATTCATTATCAATTGCAGTTAGAGTAAAGTAATATTTTTTTGAAGAGGCTTATTCTTCAAACGAGCTTTTCCGATTTTCATTTATTGGAGAACGAGGAAAAATTGATTTACGAACTCTGTCGAACCTTTTAATTTCTAGGGGGGCTGTTTTTTTGGATTCTTTTTTTTTTGTAAAATCACACAGCGGAAGAATTGAAAACTTCCTTATACGTTAAATTAGTGATCTTAAATTTGTGTAATGATCGGTATGTAGGTTTCATATTATTTGCCTTTCGTGGACATATTTTATCCCCATCTAACGACTTCGGTCACCCGTTCTCTCCTCAATTTTCTCAGATATTAAAGGAAAAAATAAAAAGGCTGCAGTTTAATTTGATTTGTTTCATATGTCATTTTGATAAGCTTTATGTTTAATATGGTATATCTAAAAATCAGTCAGTCTTCTGTTTGAGTTATTCCGGTTTAAACATAGAATATTGCGAACCGAAAGTGACCCACGAGTTGCCTTATACAATATCGACTTTCACCCATTCTTCCTGTTGAATAGTAGCAATTGGTTTGACTAGTAATGTTCGATCGACCCACGTTCTTTCTTCCTGCGGTCTTTTCGATCCTTGATTTCCATCCTACAAAATGCCAAAAAAATTCGCGCCGATCCATCTTCAACATCACCTTCCCTTTTTTATTTCGGGATCCTTAATTTTCATGTTCCAGTTTTATTAGCTAGGGGAGATTTCTTCGAGGTTTCTTATCTATCTTTGTATTCTCTCTCGTCTTGTTCGTTGGAAAGACTATAAAGCCTACTGATATTCCACACAACCAATCTTTCTTTCCCAACGTGATGTACCACTTGATTTTTTTGTCTTACTTCTTTTTTAAACATACATAATTATTGTTAAATCACACTCAAAACTACTATCCTGGAAGAAAAATCGTTAAGGAAAATTGGGAAAATTAAAAAGATTTTACGGACTAAATTTAGACATTATAGGGGAATACTTAGGAAAAATATTTCCAAACTCAAATGAGATTTGAGATACGCTATAAAAATCAATATTAAATAAAACTTTTAAAAAAGTTAATCAAAAGTAAGCAAAACGTTAAAATAGAAAGTTGGAAATAAATAACTAAAAAAATCAAAAATTCAAAAGTAACCTCTTCAATATTCATACATTGACAAGTTGGACTTTCTCCCAACGAGTCGTCAATAATCGCATTCTGTCAATAAAACAATGTAGTGAACCATTACCCCCTTTTCAATAATTTCGTAATGGAAATCTTCTCGTAATTACAGATTGTTTAAATTAATATATATATCTATCAAATTTTTATTTGGAAACAGTAAAAATTGCCTTGATAACTGATCGCGTGCCCGAAAAATTTTCGATCATGGACCAAAGAAATGTGCACAAATGGAATTCACTGCTTAAAATGACTATCTTGTCAAAAAACTTATTTATAGTAGTCTTTTTATTAGATTTTATATATATATATATTCTTCTATATATATACTTATATATATATACATACTATATACCTAGTACTACTATATATATATATATTATTATATATATATACTACATATATAATAATATAACTATATATACCCATATATATATCATATGATATACAAATATGAACTATAATACTAGTATATCATATATATATTATATATCATTATATAACCGCTAATATATATACATTCCATAGATTCTGCTGTCGCGATTTTAAAATAATTACGTTAAAGTTTAGTTCAAGAGTTTTGTCAAGAAATTCGCGGTATCATTTTACGTGTAAAATTTTACTGACGTTGCGTTTCCCTGTGCACTTGAAACGCCAATACTTCTTCCACTAGTGGTCTGGTAACTTGTAGCCCTCTCGGTACACTACAAGGGCTGGGCGCGTGGAGACACCGTTAGTTCCCTTAACCCCAGTTACGGAGGGCCTCTACCCTCTGATTTTAGTGAATAATAATTATGTCTTGGCCCTCTAATGAAACCTCGCTTGACACAGTTTACAACCTAATGGCCTCTAGCCCTTTCTTCAGTAAAGAACTAGATTTCGCCAATCTTCGGGTGAACGACCCTAGCACAACCTGTTATTTAATCCGGAATATATCGGTCTCTTACTTAAACACCTTATGTGCTGTCATTTAACGAAGATTATTATCCTACCAAATGAATAATTATTGTGTTGTTAATCATTACCAACTTAATATCCAATAATAGTATTGTATTATATATATGTTCATTTATTATTATACTTATTATTTAATTATTATTTATGTAATTTATTTTATTGATATTTATTTATGTTGATTTTTATATTTATATTTTATCATCTCATTTATTCTGCTAGTGTATGCTAGATTACTGCTTTCATATTACTTATTATTATATCAATTATATTATTATTATGTATTATTTATCTAATATTATTATTATATTATATTTGCTTTCCATGTAGTTGTATCATACATGTGATAGAAAGGCAGTAGTGTCCTGCTGTTTATCTGTTTACCGTGTAATGCACAACAAATATTAGTTGTTATTCATTTCCGCTATGTTTTTCAATTACTTTCGATAATGTTGATTGAGTTTTTTTCAAAACTCTTTTATCAACGTTTCCGAAAGTATACTCTATATGTATCATGCATAAAATTATACCTACATCGTTCGATACGTGGACTCGTACACATCTTCGGAAATTCATAATAAATTAACTTCGCAATGACAAATTATAATTTCAAATATTATTAAATTTCACCTTCCATATAAAATAAAACTTAAAAAACTTTTCAATAACAATAATAAAAAATAAATTTCAATTAAAAATCTAATATACGACAAAAACTGTTTCGTTCCCCAAAATATCAATAACATAAATAACAAAAACTTGAGTTCTTTTATATGCGCGACCGGTATTCGGTTGGGTTTTATTTATCATTAGGCAATAAATTTATTCAGCATATCAATAATATTCTCATTCCAATGTTTTGTATATAAATATATATATATATTATACATACTATAATATATATTAATAATATATATATATATAATATATTATATTTATATATATATAATATATATATATATATATATATATATATATATTAATTACCCTGGTCCACACGAGGTCCACCGAGTTTATTATACTACTACTCTTATTACCTACGTATATATATAATACTATTATATATATATTAGTATACTAATATATCATATAATATAAGTACCTCCTATTATAGTATATATATAGTACCTATATATATATATATTAATATACTATATATATATATATATATCTACAAAATTTCATATTATCCCACTAGTCAGTGCTAACTTCCCTCAAAACCTAATCGATGCGAAGCTCCGGCTTATAACCGCGCAGTATTCTTGTCTTTGGAGAGTAGGGAAAAAATGATGATTTGTGCTATTTCTGCTTCATTAGCCCAGCTACCTGGGACTGGGTCCATAAACCCCCCCCCCCACATTTAAATTGCGCCCATCGTCCTCATTCAGGTCCTTTACGGATTTGAATTTTCGAAACCATTACGTTAGCGTCCACAGCGACTGCACCTTACTCCATACTCCAACCCGACATCGCGCTTACTGCACCTATTGATCACTTCTGCAAGAACAACCGTCGTAACACTGATCTATCCCAACGTTCCGTCCGTTGCCTAAATAACTTCGGGCACACGAAACTTTCACCCAAATTTTCATTAAAAAAATTTTTAAAAATCATTTTTTTTACTTAACAACCGTGTTTTGGCGCTTTATTTCAATTATTCGTTTTTAATAAATTAAAGTATTTTTTTATTTTTATTATTTTATATAAATTATATATTTTGTGACTTCGTGTCATTATACTACTATCCCCTTAAAACATAACATTTTTCAGCCTAAACAACTTTTGCTCCTTAAAACAAAATTTTAAATTACCTAAAACAATCTAGGTAACCTTCCCACTCAGTAGCATTACCCTCCACTAGCGCCGGTTTTATTTCTGGTGTACGGCTTTAGTCTGCAGAATAAATATTGGTTGTTGTCTGGGTATATCCACCTGCGACGCCCAGTACAGCAGATCCAACTTTGTTGATTTTTCCGTATGCTGTAAATTGGCTTGAATCGGTTTATACGCAATGTTCTAACTATTTCAGCGGGGTTTCAATAAAATTTGTTTGATTGTGTGGTGGGGCTACATGAGACAAAGTCTCCAGTTCTTCACCATCAGCCACAATTTATTGGCTCCATAGAGGGCATAATCAACTTAAATATTTATTAAAATTTTGTCGGAGTGAGTTTCATAAAATAATTTCCCCTAACTTAGGGGAACTTTTTTTTTATTTTCTGTTGAAAACATCGTTTGCAAAAATTTATAAAAGAAAATTCAACATAAATTAACTTAACCGTTTGCTTTTACAGAAATCTTTGGAAAATTATTTTTTAATATTCAAAAAAAAATATCATATTATTATTATATAATATTAAATAATAAAACTCTTTATTATATTATGGTGTGTTAATAGATTTACCTTCAAAACCCACTATATATTATATATATATAATAATATATATACTATATATATACTAATACTAATATATATATTATATTTTATATATATATACATATATATATATATAATCATTATTATATATATCATATATATATATATATTATTATACTAATATATATATATTATATATACTATATATATATATATAATATATAATATAATATATATAATATTCAATTAAAATTATTTTCATTTAATTGGATAGCTTCTTTGAAACCTCCATTTATTTTTTTTTTTTTTTTTTTTCATTAGTAAAATATTCTTCCTTCTTGGTTGTTATGTGGAAAGACTTACGTTTTTTTTTCTTTTTAAATCAATAGTTTAAATTTTATTTTATTAAGGCTTATGTCTATTAGACACTTTCAAAAACTTAGTGATATTACTCTATATTCCTAAATATTTTCACAAAAAGTGTTCATATGATTTATTAAACATTACTTTATATATATATATAAAAAATTCCACCACTCACTGATCGTAGGGTTAACTTTTTTTTTTTAAACAATAGTTTATTACATTATACTATATATTAGAATATAAATTATAATATATTTTTCAGTGATACCCGAATTAGCGTATTTACATTTTACCCGTGACATCATAACTCCGTGAGCTTCACTATACAAGTGTGTGGATATGTGTAGCTATGTGTGAATTTTTTTTTTTGTGAATAGTCTTATGTTTGAAATAATTTTGTTTTTATACATATTTCCAACGTCTCTTGTATCCGGTACATCTGAGACCCGGTTCATCGGATCAACATTTTTGTTTTTTGTTGAACATTAATTATTACATTTAATCATTCTAGGTTCGGAAATTATTTTATATCTTTTTTTTTTTGTCTCAAGACATATTCTTTTTGTACTAAGTACATCTGTACTGGTCTACATATTATTTACTTCTGGGCTACAAATCCAGTATCGTACTCAGCCGTAATCTTCATATTTATATCATCATTTTTTCATTTAATACTTCTTATAGTATTAATTTTTACCAGTTTACCTGGTATACTATAAACTTTCTTCATTATAAAAATAATCGCTTAGTTTATTTATAATTATTTAGTGTTACGAAAACAATCTTTGTTTTTTTTTCATATTTAGTGTCATTTTTGATTTGTAAATATGCACGTCTCCAGTCTGATTTATCAGACGGACCTCAAAGTCTTATAGGTATGCATTTTTAAGAAAACGTAAAGCTTTTACGCGTGTCGTGCTGCCAAGGCTATTATAACGAGGCCAACTACCCAATATTGATCCCCAATAACCGATATTTCCAAACTAATCCCTTGTAACTAATTAAGCAAAATTTAGATATTGGATGGCCGAACTGACAACAACAAGCGCTCAATTTTTGAACGATGAAAATATCCTCGTGCATGCATGAGGACAATTACTCAACAATACCGACTTTATTAAGATTCTATTAGTGCCCTTAAATGATAAATTAAAACTATTAACCGGTCAGTTTCACGCCGTCCTTCACTTATCGCCCCGCGTTGCACTCCTAGCCGGAGCGAGCCATTAAAACGCCCTATTTAAAAAATTTACCCCTACCTATTGTGGTAACATCTTAGATTATGCTTCTATCATCGAGGCTTTTGACAACGTATGCTGCAAGGTGTTCAGAATTACTTCTGATCTTCAAGCAAAACTTGGCTTGCTTTTCAGATTGCCTTTCAAGGCACTGTTAAGCGGTGTGTCAGGTTATGCCATCACAGCCACTAGTTATAAAATTATTCGAATCTTCTCAAAGAAGATTTTAACAATCCAGCAAAGGTCAAGGAGACCTTAAATATTAAAATTAAATAACCTTAAAGCTCCGGAGTATAACTACCCTGACCTCTATAACTTTAAAGCTAATATAAAATGTTACACCGAATCCCTAAAAACAAAGGGTATAACTGTCGATGACAGTTCTTGTTCCACTATCTTGGGCGTTTTACTAGCACAAAAATTTTCCTCTCAACTCAAAGAAAAGGTTGCTTGGGAAAATGCCGGTAAAAATTGGACCTATTTAAATATCTTTTAAAATATTAAATTAATCTCTTGTTTGTTCCTGGAAAGCTTCAGTGGCAAACCTTTTATCCAGCAAGGCATATTAATAATGTCTCAAAGGCAATCATACTCCATCTTCCTTATGACCAATTGGAAGGGTCAAGAGCGTATACCAAAACAAATGGTTATTAACATCAATAATAACACACACACCAAAATAAAAAATTTTTATTAAAAATATAGACCATTGTAGCATTCTGTTGTGGGAGGTCACTCTGTTAGCAACATTGTGACCCTTCTTTTCCCACGGTGAACTTAGAGTAGGCAAGTTTATCAAAAAAATCATAATTGGTGTGGAAGTGTGTTATCATCCAACATCTTGACCCGAGAGGTCAGTCCCAAATACAATATTGTTTATAAATGTAAATCTTCTTGAGCATCATTACTGCTCTTTGCTCTCAAAATTAAGTTGACATTGTCTTCCTATTTAAAGTTATGACCTAAAAAAATATCTTATTTCTTCTAATTAACAATGAGGTAAGACAGGAGGAAAAGAGACTGGATTGGAAGAGTTAATTCCCTTTTTTGAGTGGTTGATTTCAACTTGGTCAATCCTCATTTGTCACTTGACTTATACAGTCATTTGATTATTGGGCAGTCAACTTATTGCAGTTTTGTCCTTTTTTAAATCTACATGGTCTCATTTTGCTTCAATTTTGAAAAATATTCTCCTTGTATATAGTTTTCTTTTTTTTGCGCTGGGGTCTTCTGAGGCTCCTTAGTATTAAGTTAGTCCTCCTCTCTCCGTTTAGGATTGCTTTATATTAAAAAATTTAATTATATGGTTCAAGCCGTCCATTCAAAAGATGGGTTAGATGTTCACCGCCATTCCAGAATGGTAAAATGGGTAACATCCTTTTTTATAAGTATATGGTCAGCCGTCCATTCAAAATGGTTAGATGGTCAGCCGTCCATTCAAAATGGTTAAAATTTAACATCCTTTTTTATAAATATATGGTCAGCCGTCCATTCAAAATGGTTAGATGGTAAGCCTCCATTCAAAATGGTTAAAGTTGTATTCAAAATAATCTCCAACATGTTCAGTTGTTCAATTTATTCATTAAATATATAGTTTTAAATATCTTTGAAAAATTTATTGTCTCGGCTGAGACTTTTGGGAACCAACTATTAAAAAATTATTATAGGAACAAATACCCCTTTGTATTTAGTGCGTGCTTTTTAGACGCTATCTATAATCTGCTCATGTTGGACATAATGATCCAATTTAATCAATATTTAGTTTTAAGTTTCTTTTCTCTCCCTCTCGCTCGTACGGGTGCCGAGGGGGGAGGCTGTACAATAATTGCGCACCATTACAATATTCCTGTCTTAAAAAAAATTAGTTCAATACTCTTTATGTCTCAAACTGAGACTTGGGATTATGGGAGGTGTTCCCCCCCCCCTTCTCTATATGGCTCTTCCTCCGGTGAAACAATCATCTATTCATAAATTAATTTTGGAACAATTTATATTGTTCTCACTACTGAGACTTTGGTGTGAACCCCCCCTCCCCCCCTTTAACAATTTGTATTACACCAATTTAAAAATTTTTATGATTAAACAATTTATATTGTCTCTACCTGAGACTTGTGAGTTGAGAACTCTCACTCATTGAAATTCCTACTTCCATATAAGGAAGTTTATAGTTAATCTCTATTGGAGCTTTCTTTTTAACTTCACCTCTTCTCAATGGTTGGTGTAAGTTATATCTTGTCAAAGTTTAAAAAGTTAAAATTTTATAAATTTCAGATATTGTGAAATTGCGAGCATAGCATTTCCTTTTACAGATGTCATGGTACTTTCGGTTTTCTCTCGCAATGAAGAGCAAACATACTCGTGTAATCGTTCACTTGTACCTCCCTTTTAGTTATTTTTTTTAAATATTTCATGAGTCTTCACGAAAGATAGAAAAGTTATAGAATAAACTTCTTCCTCAAAGGAGCCATTGTCAGGCAACAACCTTGGCTAGAATCGTCATCAAAAGCCTATATTCATTTGAATTAAGCTTCGGCGTCAACCTTATTGTCCATATAGACAACATTATCTTTTGATTTATCATATAAATTTTCTCTTTCTTACCACCCACCCAGCCCCCATTCAACATTAAAAAATAATCTATTATAAATTTCTTTACTTATAACTTTATGATTCAAAAGTAATCGCGTTCGTCCTTTGGATGGGGTTATTATTTGATCCCAAACAACGTTTTAAAATGTGATTTCGAAAGCCTTGCATATTCATCTCCTAATACATACCGAAATTTGTTAGAACAAAGGTAAAGGTATTAACCCTTTGAAGTAGGAAAAAATTGAAGATTAGCACTTCTGTATTTCAAAAGAAAATGGAAGAACGCATTCACTTGAATTTGAACATTTTTGCTGCATGTAAGGGGTTCGTGAAACAATGAAAAGTTCGTCTCATTTTAAAGTTTTTTTTTTTTTTTCCCTTGACTAAATGTTGCTGGTGGAGTGGAAACATGGTTACGTCATTGAGACACATAACCCCCCAGTTTACAATGTAAACCCACCTTCCCCTTTGTAAGTTTTTACATGGTTGTTTTCTGAGATTCAGAGTGTGCAAGACTTGGGGAGAGTCATATTTGTCACTGGCGTATGATCATGTTTTAACTTTCATACTCCTCCTCGGACGATGGTTCGCTGACGAATAAAGAGTATAATTATTTACTATTTATTTTCTTTTACAAAAGGAAATTTTCTTCTTTTTTCTGTTGTGGTTTCCTTTGGGTGTGGAATTTAATGTCGTAAATTTTTTATATTTACTCTCTGCCCCACTTTATGTGGCCAGTATTTATTAAAGGGATGCAAATGATTAGTTATTCGCGGAGGTGGTTGCGTCTGAAATCTGCGTTGGGCAAGATCGTGATGCACTGGACCATCTTCTTTCTTATTAATTCTTAGTAAAATATTATACTATAATAATCTTAAATTATCATTTTTTACATATAAATAGGTAAATTTATTATGTTAAAATTTGCTT
Organism: Trachelipus rathkii; assembly: GCA_015478945.1. Classification (NCBI taxonomy): domain Eukaryota; kingdom Metazoa; phylum Arthropoda; class Malacostraca; order Isopoda; family Trachelipodidae; genus Trachelipus; species Trachelipus rathkii. Next base: position 214 of record JABUQX010002609.1, on the reverse strand, counting down.
TGCTAAGATCGGTATTCGTGTTGAACCATAAAAATTCTCAGAATACATACCGTACTTCTGAAAACGGCTTATAAGAGAAAGTTAATTCCCTTATTAATTGGACTACGAACTTGAAATTCACAATGATTAATTCAGATTAATAACAATAGTTTAAAGTCCCAAGTTTGGGACCCCTGGGTTACCTGTAACCCCTAAAAAATGGGATTAGGGGCTG
>JABUQX010002608.1:0-42746 GCA_015478945.1 Trachelipus rathkii | reverse complement strand
TTACGATCACTACGAAAATTTGATGGTTCAGATAAGATGTGCTTGAAGGCGATTGCTCGAAGAGAGGATAGTTGCAGTCAGAAAGATTGACTTCGAGGGTCGAGATGCAACGCCAATCCACAAAGTGATCGAACTACAGTGAGAGGACAACTGGAAGACAAAATGGCAGTCGGGAGCCCGCGCGACATAAGAAATCATGGTGAGATTTCTTATGACCAAGGACGCAATCGAGCCACGGACCAGCCTCCAGGGGCGACTCTTCCTACAAGATGAGGACCACCGGCCAAGGACGGGTTTAACGAGTTGGCGCCACGAACACCTCCCCCACATGACTGCCAGCCAAAGAGAAGCCCGACGCAAAGAGATGGAGAAATGCTGTTTCAGGGAAAATGCCCAGCGCGCACGAGCAGGAGGAAGGATAACGGGCACTCGACACCCTGTGTGCAGCGCCTGTTTGGCTTCCCATCGGCCCGTTCGTTGCCAGAACACCCACATTGGAGGAGAACCCAAACAGAACTCCAATGTTGGTGAGTGCGCGCTGATAACAGCAAGAGGCTGTGGAATGCACAGACCAACGGGTTACGGGTCGACAGGTCAAAGCAACGACTGGAGAGCGCTTCGAGAATCGAAAAGATTGTATAATTACCCCCACGGGCGAAGGTTACTGATCCTGGTTCACCGTCATGAAGCATTGCTAGTTAGATTCAGGCTGAAAAACAGATCGAACGAATAGACTGGAAGGCATGGGAACAGTGAGTCCGGAAACACAGTGAAGCTTCCCACCCCTTCTCCGTCTTTTAACCATCGGAATAACCGCCTAATAGAGTCGTATGGAACCCACGCGTGAGGACACAACGGGAATACCTCAACAGCACCGGTGTGCCTCCAGAACTTATTCAGATGGATCCCCACTCGCAGAGAGCAGGTAACGAGAAGACCCACTGTGAACGGTAGAGGTAAAATTCATATTGCATGACCCGCTCGCTTTGAGGAAGGTCGAGGAAAGCAAATGGAAATAACAACCCCAGCAAATGGCAAAGAAGGGTTGTGAAGGACACGCTCTATTATAGGTGTCAAGGCCAACGAGGTAGAAAACCTGAAGACGTGACAGCGAGCACATGAGCTGCTCCCTCCGCGGGGATAGGGGTCACCCCGCCCTCCACCTCCAGGCTCTCCCTCGGAGAGGAACGGAATAGCACCGTAGCAATCTTCAGCCCTCAGTCTGAATGAGTCAAGAAGGCGAGGTAGGACTGAGGAACGTCTGATCATAAATGGACACAACTAGTCCAGTGTTAGTCCGCACAGCATGATGTAAAGTGGAGATGGTTTTCTGTCGAAACAAGATCTGGGAGAGGTGAAGGTGCGTAAGAGATCCAAGGAAACGGCGGCAAGTACCTATTGGGAGGTTATATGAGGAAGGTAGTGAGGGCGCTCATCGAGCAACAGACCCAGAACCGCACCTTCGGCTCCACATGGATAGGGAGCCATAGAGGAGTAACATTGGAGGCAATTGTAGGCGGCCCTACGTCGAGGATTCTGAACAAACAGGGCTGTAGTTTTTCGACGTGGAGAAGTAAAGCAACCCGCAGAGACACCAAGGAGAACCCATCGATGAACCTGAAGTTAGACGGTTCAATACAAGGAGTTTAGCCAGATGATGTACAGGGCAAGATCGTCAACATAGATGAAGCAGCGAACCGAGGTCGGGATGGATCGACAACACCATTGAAACCAATAGCGAAAAGCAACACGCTCAGTAAACTGCCCTGCGCACCCCTTCTTCCAGGACAAAACGCCTCGACCAGCGTGGCACCACAACGACCTGAAAGAACACTCCAGAGCATCAACAACTGAAGAATAGGGGAAGTTGCCCTAAGTCCAAGGAGTGAGGCCTCAGGCAAAACACCTCAACCTCCACGGCATCATGACGCCTTTTCGAGGGATCAAAGAAGACGGCACAAGGTCATTTTGTGGGAAGCAATGACTCCGAGAATGTGTGATCCAACGAAGGAGAGGAGCTGGGTCGAGCGATGGCGACAAAAACCAAATTGGTAGTCGGAGAAATGCATGGAGTCTTTCCATTCGTGGGACAAGACGGAAAGGCGCACCAATCTCTCACAAGAGCATTCATTGTATTTGCAGAGTCAATGAAACATAGGGCGATGGTTTCGAGAAGTCGGATGCGTTCCCAGGTTTGGGAATGGGGACAATATATGCAGTAGACCAGACAGGAGGGAAAACCCCACCACCCATATTCTATTGTATAAGCCGAGAAGGAAAGCAGTGGCAGATGGATGAGCATGTCGAAGCATCTGAAAGGAGATGCCGTCAGGACCAGGCGCTCCATCCCCGCAAAGCTTGAAGGCGTCTAGGAACTCGGCCCTGGTGAATAGCCGGTTGTATGGAAGGTCTGCTCCAGGCGGAACAGAAAAATCAGGAAACATCCACCGCAAAGCGAACTAGAACAAAAGGCTTTCAGGATAGCACGGAGCCGCATGCAAGCAGACGCGAGTAGGAGACCCAACTCGTTCCGCCACCAACCCCGGGAGCAGAGATGATATCCAGACAGTCTTGCGGAGCGTCAAACGAGGAATAATAGGCGATCAGCATGGTGTTCTCGTGAAAAATTCTCGCACATCTTATATGGACTGATGATACAGGCGTCAGAAGAATTAACGGTGGGAAGCGTATCGTGCGAAAAATACCGTTTCGTAACGGCGATTTTAATATGCCAAGGAGCTGCAGCCGAAGCCTTAAAACAAAATGCAGTTGGAAGGTTGTGGGGTCTGTTTATTACAGCTTATACAACTTGACGCTTTTCACGATTAGCCCGAGCACACTCTTGGTTCCCAGGGGGTTGTTGATTTCCGGGTCCCAGATGAACGGGGTATATGCTGCTCCGTTGCCGCCCCAACAGGATAACCTCTGAAACTACAGTGAAGGCATCCGCGGTGACGGAAACACGTTAGCTTGCAGAAAGATGGAAAAAAGTAGGTGGCCTGATGAAAGCAAGACCAGTCTGCTCTGTCATAGCGCCAGCCAGAATAAGGGTGCTGCTGCGGACTTGGGCCGAATGGTATCACGATTGGGTAGTGGTCACTATCACAGAGGAAAGACGACCTTCCCCAAAACGATCCAAAGACGAGATGGAACACAACGAACGTAACAACAGGAAGAAGTGCCCTGTAATCAAAAACGTTGCAAAGTGGAAGGCCCGTGTTGAAATCCCAATGAAAAATACTCGACAACACCGGATCTGGGGACGTAACAGAGTCTCCCCACAAAGCATGGCGGAGGTTAAAGTCACCGAAGGACCAACATGGGCGGCGGGAGACCCGTGAAAAAATCGACAAGGTCCTTCTTGGTATATTTATACAGCTGGGCGCCAGGTACACCGATCACAGCGTAAGCGGCGCTCAAGAGAAATACGAGCCGCCACGGCCATGCGCCGAGTAGGGAGTGGAATGGGAGTAATGGGACCGGACTCGTGAGGCCGAAATCGCTGCCCACTCTTCGCTGGTTCCACCGATTGCAGGGGAATAAAGGCTCCCGGTACCTTGAATGTTGCAAAAGGGTCACGGCACGAAATGTTGACAACCTCGTAGTAAACAAACAGCCAAGGAGCTGAGGATCGACAAGTAATCTCTTCAGCTCCTCGTAATTAGCAAAGTATCCGCGGGCAGTTCCATTCGCATGAACGTGCCAATAAACGGGAACAAATAAGTCAATGTCAGGACGATCCGTGGACAATAAGTAACGAGGTTTTGGCAGATTGCGGCAAGTCTTCTCGAGGTCAAAGCGGCAAGGTCCCGTAGCGTCGGAAGACCCACCGACCAGGAACCTCAAAACCCCGGAGGAGAGCGAAGATCACCAGCAGCGGTCATGTGTGACCCTCTGGTACGAGAGGGGTTCCTGGGACATCAGAGAGGGTCGCAAGAGGCGCGCCAGTCACACTCCACATTTCGAACATCCCTCCCCGCAGACGCACCCCTGCCAGACTTCTTAGCAAGCCGGGAAGGGGGACGCGCCTGCCAGGAGGCGCCCTAACAGAGGCTGGGGAAGATGGAAGAGGAATACAAGTAGAATGGTGTCGGCGGGAGTGAGATGAGACACATCGGATGACAAGCTGTATAGCGTCAGCAGTTAATCTCGGAAGCGGTCGCGCTCGATCAGAGCAGAGGCTCCGTGCGGACGGGACCGAAGCAAAGGGGAGGAGGGAAGAGGCAGGAGGGGAAGATGCAGGAAGGGAAAGACTTCCCTCCATTACCTCATGCATCCACCAGGCAGCCAACACACATCGAAGCGGGGCCACGTCTAGCCCGGAACCTTCGAGGGGCGAGGTAGTCAAAAAATAACCCCCTCGGGACCGCCCTCGAGGTGGACAAACAGTAGTCAGCACGTGACACCCCACGGAAGAAGAGTAGTTCCGAAGAGTTCATCGTGGCATCCGAAAAAGTTTCCGAATCGCTTGAATATTTGCAGAGCGAAGCGGCTTTGGCGGAGTAAGTAGTAAATTATCAGAACGGGCAGAGGAGAGGGACCACTTGTCGAGATCGGCCACGCGGAGTTGTCGCGCGGCGAGCCGAATAGGCAGGACAGAACAGGTCCCCCAGGTACACACGGGTCTTTGTTTCACAGACGATCCGCAGCCAGATAGGCAAGCAGAGTCACGGATGTCTCTGCCCGGGAGATCCGCCCTTTGGACGACTCTCGCAACCGTGAAGAGGGACTCGTATTTCCCCGGCGAAACAGAAACAGGGAGTTCCGGAGAGACGGTTTACAGGTAGCTCCGACGAGGCAACTAATGGACCGCTTGCCATCGACCTCGAAGCGAAACTTATCCAAAATCAGGATACTCCTTGGGGAGCGTGCATGCTCTACAAGGAGAGCGAGCATGGAAGGGTCATGTGAGCGGCGAGAACGACGGTGGCTCCGGCAGACCATTCGTAGAGTTGGGGAGGAAATTGTCAGAGCAACAGGAACCACCGAAAAGGTGATCCGGAAATAAAACTATGCAATTCAAATGGCAATTAGTATTGCCCACAAATAAGAACGGGGCGAGAGCAACGGAGAAGAGGACCGAAGATGGAGTGGACCGCTCGCCGCAGCATTAAGAAAGAAGATGAGCCAGCTTTTCCCTCGCCCGGCGGGTAGCCTCACGACGGTTCATACTTATGAAGAGCCCATTGCTCAAGGATTTCGTTCTCCAAGGCGAAAAAAGGAGACAGTGGACAGAGGAGGCCGGGTGTGGCCTTGCAGTTACGATAACATGCGAGGATCTCCATGTCCCCAGTTCGGGTAGGAGAGAACATGCCACATGTCAACAGATGGTCTGGGGAGACGACAATATTCTGGGTGACCAAATTTATGCACTTGGAAAAATCTTCTCGGGAAGGGCACATAAGTCCGGACCGTGTGCATGGTAAAAACCAATGTTTACCTTTGGATGGAGGGAAAAGGCACGAGGAAGTAGTAAACAAGACAAGGGTGTCGTCTTTGAGGGTCCTCTATAGTCGGAGGGAACGATGAACGTCCGGTGATAGGCACGTGGTGAATCTGTAAATGAGTAAGGATGTCAATCGAAGCATCGGAACATAACTCCGGCGCATATATGTACCCTTCGACGTGTTACGAACATCATCAAGTTAGAAGACGGAATGCTTCCCCAGATGGGGATAGAAGCAAGTACGTTGGTCTGGGTTACAGAGGCGCCACGAACCAAGGGAAACGTTCCCATTTGGCGTCGCTTGTGGCCTCAGTAGTATTGAAGAGCAGCTTCCAAAGCATCACTAAGGATGAGCTGGCTCACAGAATACGGACGAGATTACCGGTTGAAGGCTAAATAAAAATAAAGCGGTAGGATCAAACCGGGACCCTTGGAGGGTCGGAGAGAGTGCATCATCGGCGATTGGTTTATACTGCGTTTAGAGAATGGAACCCCGGCTGACGCAGGGGCTCCTGGAATGGCAAAGGTAAAGACGGAGCGACAAAGGTATTCTGAGAGGTCACAACAGCCTCACCTGGTCTAGACTGGGCAGTCCCTGACACGGGACAACAAGGGGGGTGGGAGACGGAATCGAGGGGATAGGGTTATGTGTGGAGTACCCAACCATTTCATCAACAAAGGCGGTAAAGCCCTGCTGGTTCGCAGGCTGAGGTATGGGCCAGAGGAGGGGCGGGTTGGGGCCTTCCGATGGTGATTGCCGCCTGTCTGCGAAACGGTAAACTTTTGCAGATTTTCTTTCCATGAAATACTCCTGCCAAAACATCCGACACAATAAATAAACACAAATTCAATAACACAAATGATGAAAATAAAAAAAATCCGGGGGGGGGGGGGGGGGGGGGGGCGGGGGGGGCCAGCGTAAACAGCAACCGCGCCCACCACAGCCCAGAGCAAAACACCTTCCCCCTAGAAACCCCCCTGTAATGTGGGCCATGGGGGTGGCCTCGGGAACCCCGGAACTCCGCGTCCAGTCCAAAGATGGAAAATAAAAGCCGGGCCACCACACGGATAAGGACGCGAACGCAAAGATTGCGCCCAAGTGCAGGACGCCTCCTCACAGGTTAGGCGAAAAGGTTCGAGGACCCCTACAATAGGCGGCCGGAGAAAGGCAACAAAAACCGGTTTTTACCTGTACCCTCACCCACGTAGGAAGGAGGGCAAGATGGACCCATGACACACAAGAGACCCAACAGCCGTTAGCCCAGGAAGCAGGGGAAGGGGAGACTCCCAGAAGAGAGAGATCAGGGATACGTAGGGTAGTTACTACAGAAAACGGAGGAAGAAGGGACAAATAAACTGAGAATGAAAGGTAAGGGAACGGCGAATTAATAATAAGAGAGTGAATAATAAAATAAGAAAAAAGCAATAAAAATAAAAAAATAAAAATAAATAAAAATAACAGAAAGAATAAAATAAATAAGTTTTATAAAATGTAAAACTGTTATAGAAGTGTCTGCTGGGGAAACCGAAGAAACAAAATGGAAAGAAGATGGAATGCAAAAGAGAGAGGGAAAAAAACATAAACCGTAACAAACCACTCCGCAGATACCATTCGAAAAGGTAGCTGAGCCCACCCTGACAAGGGGGTTACGTTAAGGGGGATAATAATAATATATAATAATAATATAAAATAATATAATAATCAATAATATAATATAATAATACTAATAATATAATAATAATAAATAAAATATATATAATAATAATAATAATAATAATAATAATAATTAATAATAATATAAAATATAATAATAATTAATAACTAATAATATAAAATAATAATAATAATAATATAATAATAATAATAAAATTATAATAATAATAATAATATAATTAAATAATATAATATAATAATAATAATAAAGTAATAATAATAATAATAGTATTAAATAATAATAATAATAATAATATAATAATAATAATATAATAATAATAATTAATAATAATGAATAATATATAAGCAAATCTTAAAATTAATAATTAATAATATAATAATAATAATAATATAATAATAATAATAAAATAATAATTAATAATAATAATAATAATATCAATAAAGAATAATAATAATAATAATAATAATAATAATAATAATAATAATAATAATAATAATAATAATTAATAATAAATAAATAATAATAATAATAATACAGAATAATAATAATAATAAATAATTATATAATATATATATATATAATATATATTTATATATATATATATTATATATGTACATTTATATACTATTCTATATATCTATATAATAAATAGAAGAGAAAAACTATATATATATATATATATATAATATAATATATATATTATATATATAGTATTATATATATGGCTAAAATTACTTTTCGGCAGCACTAATTTTTTTAGTTGATTTTCGATATTTGTGGGTTCGATTAAAATACGAAAATCGATACTTTGTATTATCGATTACATCAAATCGATAGTTTGGTTATATCGATACATAGTATAGTATACTATATATATATTATATATAATATCATATATTATATAAATTAATATTTAATTATATATATTATTACTATAGAAATATATATATTAAATATATATTCATATATTATATATATATATATATATTATATATAGATTATATATATAAAAACAAATGTCCCAAATGTTTTTGAGATTTATAGAGTACGAAATTACTAAAAATTAAATGTTCCCAAAATTACTAATTTTTGGGATTTATTTGTTTCTTGGGTATATCACTAACGAATACCCACGGTAGTCCGCCGCGATTCAGGAGTCGGGGTCTCTCGGGCTCTAGGTGGACACGGGATGGTTCCCGAACCCCCGCCCCTTGGTCTTTGGGTGTCGCGGGTTCCTCCGGACCATCCCCTCCGGGGTATGAAATGTCCCCCCCTCTGTCCCCATCGCTCGGAGCCCCCTAAAAAGGGGTAAATACTCCATTTTAGGGGCTCGTTGACTCACTTGTCCCGTAAAAGAGCCTTAAAACTTTACTGACACTGTGCCGGTAAAACCTAGCTCTAACTTTTACTGGAAGACTGTTATTTATGTCAGAAAATTTATATATATGTATATTATATAATTTATATATTATTAATAATAATAATAAATAATAATTATTTATAATATATATAATATTATATATATATATAATATATATAAATAATATATATATTATATATAATTATTATATATATATATAGCAACGGAAAAATTTAAACCGATTACAACTCTTTTTAGACTAAAATCAACGTACATTGATACTTTTGCTACTGTTACATGTTGTACCAAATTAAACAATGCTTAAAAAAAACTAGCAAACTCCAATCTTTTGGCATATATCAAAAATATCATACATTCATTTCTAAACTTACGCTGACAACTCAACTTAACACAACCGATGAATATAAAGTTTGAACCAATGTGATCGATGTTTTGTTTAAACGTGTATGCAACTCAAAATATGAAGAAAGTATTAATAATTGATTAAAAAAAAGTAAAAATGCAAAATATTTGATGAAAAAAGCAACAAATAATAAATAAGCAATAAAAGCAGTAAATTTTTGCACAAAAAAGGCAATAAATAAGTAAATAAGGATAAATAAATAAATTTGCACTAAAGTTGCAATAAACGCACTAGATCTATTGCAAAATGCACCAAATTGCAACACCTGGGTTGGTATTTGTATCATATCTAATACAAATAATCGATTTACAACTAATCGATTAAATATTACAATATCAATGTATCGTTAATTCCCATAAAATATCGACTGGACTTAGTTTTTATTTTTCTGCTGCGAAAGTAAAAATTAAGCTATATATATATAATATACATATATATAAATATATATATTATATATATATATATATATATTTTTTTATGTGTGTGTTTAAGAAAAAAATATATATAAATATTTTATATTTATATATATATATATAATATGTTTGTTTATAATTAGGACGTTTTTTAAATTATTTTTATAGGTGTACTCTGTTTATTGTGAGAGAGAGAGAGAGAGAGAGACGAGAGAGAAGAGAGAAGAGAGGAGAGAGAGAGAGAGAGAGAGGAGAGAGAGAGGGAGAGAGAGAGAAGAGGAGAGAGAGAGAAAGAGAGAGAGAGTGAGATAGAGATAGAGAGGAGAGCATAGAGAAGAGAGAGAGAGAGAGAGGAGAGGAACATCAAATTTTAATACTGTTCAAATACGAAGTTGGGCTTCCTAAAATCTAGACTCAGCACAAAAACGTTTGAGTTGATTGTGCGTTTTATATTTTTAAGTATATGTATTTTTATATGTATTGTGTATTATTTTTTATGTATGTTATTCTTTTGTATTTTTGTATGTATTTATTTTGTAGGCTGCACTAGAAATTTCCGATGTTCAGTTCAAAAATATCAAAGTTTTTGTCGAGTACAGCTTTGTGATTTTAGGTCTGATCAATTATCCGTATTTCTTCCATAAAAAGGCTCAGGAGAAATTTCCAGCCAGTAAAAATTGAGCAAGAGTTGAAAGTGTTCAATTCTTATACCAATATCATACTGCAGCAGGGTCAGCATCCCGAAAAGGAAAGCATGTAACTAAAAAACTATAAAAGCTACACGAAAATAAATATTTTATAACCTTTCAGTCGACTGGGTCACTGGGACCCATTATTTTCTTTATTGGATATTTTTGGCTAAAATGTATTTATTTTTACGATATTTTTTTTAAGAAAATATTACTAAAAAGTATCGAGTTATATCGATAGAATCCCTCAAATATCAAAAAAATTATCAGTGTCCTTACAGTCGGTGGTGCGAAGATGGTGTCGGAGACTCGCTCCACAATTTTTAGTTTTTTTGGTGAAGTGGTGGTTTGTTGGTGCTTTCTAATTGCTTACACGACGATATTTTTTTCTTTTTTTTACATATGTAGTAGAGAGACTAAATAAAAAACGTTTATTTATGTAACTTTTTGAAAAAATAAGTCTATCACCGCCATAGACTCCGTTTTACGTGTTCCTCAGGTGACCATCAGGACTTAACAGTTCTAATTCAAATATTACGACAGTTTATTATTATTATTATTATGGTCCTTTTTTATATTTTATTTTATGCATTTTATGTAAGAATGATTAAGTGATTTGGCTGTATTTCTGAAAAGCCATTGTTCTTTGTATATATATTATATAATATAATATATATATAATATATTTATATATATATATATATATATATATATTATATATATAATTATATTATTATATAATAATATTATAATATTATATAATATATATATTATATATATATATTATATATATATAATATATATTATATAAATATATTATTATATTATATATATTATTATTTAATATATATATATATATATATAATATATATATATATAATATGGCTTTGTGAAGATTGTTTAATATATATTATATATATATATATATATAGATATATATATATTATTATATTAATTATATATAATATACTATATGTATATATATATATACTATATATATAAATATATATATATACTATATATATATATATACTTATAGATTTTGTAATGATTAAAATTCATTTTCGAATCAAACTAGTACCATTTACTACATGTCCTTAGTGAAAATTAATTAAACAAAACTTTAAGTTTAGTGCAGTTTAAACATCTGAATGTAATTTTTGCTTATCTGGCCACATCGATTTTTGTAAAGCTTGTGACTACTATGACTTTGCTTCGCTCTTCCGATTTTGGATCAAACGTATCACAGAGCGTCTCTAATGCTGCAACTATTTCTGTTATTAATAAAAGTGATTCTTACATTGATCTAAAGGTGCGTGAAGTTAATCTACATACCTGTGATATGTGTTTGCTAATTCTTTTATGTCGTTTTTCTTACACTGTCATGAGATTTGCCTCATAGATATGATAATTACAAACTAATTGCCTCATATCATAACTTCCTTTACTAAGTCATTCTTTATTGTATGTACTGATTTTAGAATATCGGATATGCATGAGCCGATATTCCTTATATTCTAAAACCCCCTATCGAAGAATTTTTTATTATTTTGATAAACTTACCCATATTGTAAGGCCTATTAACCAAACGGCCGCATTCAAATTTGGTCTTTATATTCAAGCCGCATAAGGGCTATTTTTGTTTAACACATTTCAAATATCGTAGTCTTTATTCTTATACCTAAAACTTATTTTTTATTATGTATTTATTGTTGTTATTGTTTTTAGTTTTAGGGATCGTATCGTATCGTATTTCATCTTATGGAGTCAGTAATAGAACATATTTTTACAAGAAGAATTTTATTACATCCTACATCAACCCGCCAAAACTGGTAACCCAACATGGAGTGAAACAAGAATTGTTTGGATACATTTTCCGAATTTCGTCAGCCATCTTTCTTTAATCAAAATTGCGATCCTTGAAATTTTTTGGAGCATACAGGACAATATTTTTTTATATATATAATATATATTGCATTTTTTGTCCTAATCACTTTTATTATTATTATTATTTTATATTATTTATTATTATGAATATTATATTATTTTAATAATTTTAAATTATATTATTATTAATTTCATTAAAGCAATATCTAATTATTTTATAACTTTTGCATACATTTCTAATTGCCAATTGTGTGCCCCCACCTGTACACGAAAAAAAAAAAAATTCGTATATATTTATATACTGTATATATATATAAATTTTTTTTTATTTAAAAAAAAAAAAAAAAAATACCTATTCAATATTCCTTAGGCTATAACTAAAAAAAAAAAAAAAAAAAAAAAAAAAAAAAAAAAAAAAAAAAAAAAAAAAAAATTTCTTTTTTTTTTTTTTTAAATTTTCAAAAATTTAAAAAAAAAAAAAAAAAATTATTTTTTTTTAATTTATCAATATTTGAGTCGCGATCTTGCATTGTAATCATGCCGGGCGACGATGAGCATTCTCCCACCTCTGACTTTTCCAACTTGCGTCTCCAGCGATTCTTTACGGATGATCCAGAATTATGGTTCTCATTGGCTGAGAATGTCTTTCGTCGGATGAAGAGAGGAGAAAATAAATATTCAGGGTATTAAATTCCCTTCCTTCAAGCTACTTTAGTGCGCATTCGCGACTTCCCTGCCAGACTTTAGGCGTATCAACACCTTACACGGCTCTTAAGAATATTCTAATCGGGCGACTTAGCCACTTTCCCAGGAGGTAAATATAACGATTGTTAAAGATTAAACTCAGCTTTGGCGATTTGCGTCCTTCTGAACTGTTAGAGTTAACATGCTTTCGTTGCTAGGAAGTACTCCTTCCGCCAGAGAGGAGGCCATATTAAGACATCTTTTTCTTCAAAAAAATCCCTTTATCCCAGATATACTCGCCTACTCGTATCCAGCCCCCTTTCTTTTGGCGTGGTTGCTGGAAAAAGCAGACCGGCATGCTCGCCACAACATTGCTTCTGCAACGCATTAGTTGCTGCAACTTCTACTCTTCCACCACCCCTGCAAACTCCTTCACCACTGTCTTCTCTTACTTCTCATCCTTCACATTCCTCTTCTACTCCTGTTTCTCACTCTTCTCAAGCTTCTTCTCCTCATCTTTCTCACGGAACTTGCTCTCACGCGACATCTTCTGCTCTAGATGCTCGTGTTTCTGCTCTGGAAATCGGTCTTGCAGAGATCAAAACCGAGTTGCTTTCTGTCACTCAGCTCTCATTTCGTTTTCGTTCTTCTTCTCGTAGTAGCTGCCCACTCGTGTTCGTTTTCTTCTGTTCTTGGGACAATACCTTCCTCACGGATATGTTGACTATCATAACTTTCTTCGGGCAGAGCGAAGAAATGTGCTTCTCCGTGCACTTTTTCGGAAAACAAATAGCCAAGGATTAGCAGAGCGACTGCCCTTGTGGCCCTGACACCTTCGCTTCCTACTTGTGCTTTCGCATTTACGATCGTATCCACAAAGCAACTTTCTGATCGATACTGGCGCATCTTTGTCTTTGCCCTCCAGATCCGTCTCAGCGCTCTGCAGTACCTCTATTACTCATGACGCTGTATGACTGCGAATGTTCCAATTAGTCAGTATTATGGTGAACGGACTTTGCTCTTTGGACTTTCTCGCTTCGACGGAGTTTTAAATGGTTTTTTTTTTAAAAGTACACAACCTATTATTGGGCAGACTTCTTGTCCCATTTCAATCTGGTGGGCATTCGCAATCAACGTTTGGTAGACGGTACCACTACGTTGTCCTCAAAGGGTGCTCTGATCTCTTCTGTTTTTGGAGGCACTTCTACTATTGCCCCATGTTCTTCTTCTTCAGACGCTTCTCCCTTTGTTACTATGTTACAGAAGGATTTTCCGGATCTTTTAAATCTTTGTTCTTCTTTACCTGTCCAACATGATGTACAGCACCATATCGAGACGTCTGGTCCTCAACTTGTCGCTCGTGGTAGACGTCTCCCCAGACAAATCTCAGCGGGCTCAGCGAGTTCGAGCAATATGTTTAGAAACTAGGGATTGTCCGACCCTGAAGAGGCTTGGCTTCACCTCTTCACATGGTGCCAAAGGTGTTTCGGAAACCGTTTGGAGACTTTAGGGCTCTGAATGCCATCGACAACACCTGACGCTACCCGTTCCGCAATATCAGTCCTTTACTCTCGTCTGGATGGCCGCAACATCTTTCAAATTGGATAATGTCCAGCATATCTTCAGATTTCGTAGCTGCTGATGCACATTAAAAAAACCGCTGTTATTAGTCCTTTTGATTATTTAGCTATACTAGACCCTTCGGGCTGAGATGGTGCGCTCACGTATTGCAGAGGAGGTTTATTGATCTATACTTCGTGGCTTACCCTTTCCGCCTGGGCTTATCGTCGACGCTTCTTGTAGGCAGTTGCAATCTAGGAGCATTAGGATCATTTGCGTGCTGTTCATTTCGGCACGATTGAAAACGAGTTGCTGGATTGCGACTTCAATCTCGCGAGTGAGGGTATTTGGTACATCATGCTGCTCAACTTTTCCTGGCCATACGTGGTTTTCCCGGAAGTGGATTGATGATTAAACCACTTCCGGATCGTTTGATGCAATTCGTGCATCCTCTAGAAGCAACTTCTCAATACTAGGAATGTTTAAACTTTTACCACCGTTTCCTTCGTTCAGCTTCCGAACTTCTTTCGTCCACTTACAGCCCTTATTACACAAAAGAGGAGGGGTTCAGCAATCATTCTTGATTGGACGGATGAGGCAAGAAAAGCTTTTGACGCTTCAAAGGAAGCTCTAGCTGCTGCAACACTTCTTTGTTCATCCTCAAGACTCTGCACCAACGCGTATTCAAGTCGACGCTTCCGATTTTGCTGTCGGTGGTGTCTTGCAGCAGTATTTAAATAACGTTTGGTCTCCTTTAGCCTTTTTCCTCGCAACTTGCAACCTCCTGAAACACGTTATAGTGCTTTCGGTAGGGAGTTGCTGGCAATGTACCTAGCTCTTCGAACACTTTAGTACTTCATGAAGGTTGAGATTTCCACATCTAAACCGAATCAACACCTACTTACGTTTGCGATGATTCCGTCATGAACGGACATTCTCCGAGAAGCGCCACTAATACGTGTCCCAATTCACCGACTGACGTTCATAGAATATCTCTAGGGTACAGATGAACCCGATGCCGCGATGCCTTTGCGCATCCGAGAATCGACTCTAAATTTCCCGTATTCCAATCATAGACTTGAAGCTATGGCGCAGAGACTCAGAGCACGAGAATCATCGCGCACATTAAACTTCTGCTTTACGATAGAGGGATACACTCCGTATCAGAGAAGTTGTTATTGTGATAATCAACCTCTTACTCCTGTCATACGTTCCTTCTTCATACGGAAAGGACTCTTTCTTCAATCTCTTCCTTTCTCACCCCGACATTCGAGCTTACGCGAAGTTGCTTCAGCCGGCTTTGTGTGCCCGGCGTCAAGCCGACTGTGACGAAGTGGACACGCAATTGTCTTTCCTGTCAACGGTCTAGTCCAGAGGCACACTAAAAGCCCTCTTGGCTCCTTCTTACCACAGTGCAGGTTTGAAAAGTTCACATGATATTGTAGGACTTTCCTCCATCTAATGATAGTTAGCGAAACGCGTACCTTATTACTTGTACGATCGGCACGCGAATGGACGAGCCATTGCTCTTTCTGTTGGCTTCTTCGGAGTCCATTGCGACAGCTTTTATGACGCATTGGGTTTCTCGTTTCGGCATACCTCTCTCTGTCACTACAGATCAAGGACGTGTCTTCGAATCTTATCTTTGGAGAGATTTTGATTGCGCCTCCTTGGTTCAGAAAAAGATTTCATACCGAACTTGTTTTAATCAAAAGCAACGGAATTGTAGAGAACGATCCATCGTCAGCTTAGGCTTCCTTCGGCTGCTCAGTCCACACCGGAACATGGGCAGGACGTACTTCGTTAGTAATGCTAGGTATCGCACTCCATTCAAGAGGGATCTGCAATGTTCTGCGGCAGACTGTCTACCGGTTGCACTCTTCGGCTTCCGGAGAGTTCTTTCTCAATCTTCTCGTCTACGCCCTACTGCGACCCATTATCTTATCTAACCCGTTAAGCGCTGTGCTTTCGTCGTGGAGACGACTCTACTCGTCAACACAAGTGCATTCTTTCTAGACTCAAAGACCTCTCTAATGCACACATGTCTTTTAAGGCATGCTCGCACGCACTGTCTTTTCCAACGAAGTACGATGGACCTTTCTGTGTTACTTCCGGAAGGAGAGTTCATTTACGTTCAACGTCCCACACGACAGAGGTCGTATCAATGACGTGCTTAAGCCAGCGTTCTTTCGGTCAATCTACCTGATATCCGGATTCGGATTTTTCCAAGACAGTTTCAGTCGTTTCAGCACGGAGCATCCTACCTTACAACTCCTGTTTCACCTCCGCACTCTGTTCTTACTTTTCACCGCACCTCCTTAGGTAACCATTATCTCCAGATCCAGCGGTGTAAGTCACCGTCTAGCACACCAGATGGAAAGGTAGAAGCTTACGCTCACACTCGTCGAGTACTCGTGTAGTTAACACGGCGATTGGCCACACCTTTCAGCAGAAGTGCTGCCTACAGCCGACCTTCCGGCCTCTCTCGTTCTGCTTCGAAGATACTCCTTCTACTCCTACGTAGTTCATGAGTTGGCAGAACAGATTCGTCGACCGAGTCGTTACTAGATTATTGAATTGCTGCCAACCTCTTGGAGGGGGTTCTGAAGTCGGTCTTAAAATTACATTTTTGAATACTAATCTTATTAACATATAGTGTAATTTAAAAGTTATTATCTAAAAACACAATATTAATGATAGTGCAGTTTAAAACATCTGAATGTTAATTTTTGCTTATCTGGCAAACATCGATTTTTGCAAAAGCTGTTGACTACTAATACTTGTCGCTGTCCGATTTTTGAAACTCAAACGTTATTCAGAGCTTCTCTAACTGCTGCAACATATTTCTGATTATTAACTAAAGTGATTTTACATTATCCTACAAGGTGCGTGAAAGTGTAAATTACCTCAGTGATATGTGGTATTGAGCCTAATTTCTTTATTATGTCGTGTATTTATTAATGTCATGAGATTCCTCATAGATATGTAATTCAAACATAACCCCCTGAATGTGCTTAAAAAAGTCATTTCTTTTTATTGATTACCTAATTTAGAATCTCGGATATTCATGAGCGATATTCATTATATTTCTAAAACCCCTATCGAGAATTTTTTTTATTTTGATAAAACATTTAAAAATTATTGTAAGGCCTGTAACAAAATATATATATATATATATCCAGCGCATAAAGGGCTATTTGTGTAACACATCTCAAAAATAGCGTAGTCTTTATTGTTAAACCTAAAACTTATTTTTTAATTTGTATTTATTGTTGTTATTGTTTTTAGTTTAAGGGATCTTATTTCATCTTATGGAGTCAGAATAGAACATATTTTTACAAGATGAATTTTATTCCATCCTACATCACCCGCCAAAACTGGTAATATAGATATATATATATATATATAGACATTATATCGCATGAGGAAGAGAAGTATCTATATTTATATATATATATATATATAGTATATATATATATATATATATATATATATATATATATAATATAATATATATATATATATATATATATGATAGTAATATATATAGTATATATATACTATATATAATACATATATATATATATGAACTTTTTTTTAATGTCAGATTCAAATGTGATTTCGACCTACACCCCTTCCACCCTCCGCAGGCTTCAACAGGCCAGCAGCCCTCCGCTTCAAATCATGACTAGTTGCCGAAGGTGAGGAAAGCCCTATTTAGGAGGAAGCTAAGTATACGTGATTGCCATCCGTATCTCCGAATTTTCCCTGTGATGATCAAAGGATATTCAGTTCTCTGATGGACGACGGAGAAACTACTACGGATGGCAGCTGGGCATCGCCAGCTCTGAGATGAGCAAGCAAATGCAATATTTAGAAGTTCTTGATGAGCAGACACTAGAGATAACAGACCCGCCTTCTCATCCTTGTCCTGCTTGTGTTAAACCCGAAGAATAAGTGCGCTGGTGGGATTTTCCAAAGGAAACAGCAAATCGATAGTAGAGATGAAGACCATCTTGCTGTACAGGAATATAATAAGTACATGGGCGGAGTTGATCTGCCAGATATGTTCATCGAGCTATACCGGATCAAAGTTCAATTATTTGGGCTAGACCTTTGCATTTGTCAATGACTGCTGAATTAGCCGGAGGGTGCATTGAGAGCAAAAGGCAGGAAAAACTTTATGCATTGTGATTTCAGGATCGAGATGGCAGAAGTATTACTGAACTTCTAAGGTTAGTGTACCCAAGAGGGAAGGGACGAGCACTACCAGGTTGAGGCTAGAGCTGGGCCAGGGTAGGAGGCTAGGGGCAGGAGCCAAAGCAAGAAAAGAAACCAGGACCAAACCACGGAAAAAAGGCTCCTGCAGAGGTTGTCAGGTATGGACAAACGGTGGCTCACTGGCAATGTTACCAAGGAAGGAAACAATGCAAACTTGACATGAACCTCAAGACGAAAGTGCCTCGTGCGAGAAATTGCAAGTTCATCAGTGCTGGTCCATCGGGAAAACAAGCACTATATGTTCTCGGTTCAGATCCGACAAGCATTGAGTCTAGTCTTCCTCTACACTGAAATACGTCATCTCATATATATATATACTATATAGTATATATATATTATATATATATTATATATATATACTATATATATTATATATATATATATATATTATTATATATATAGATAATATTATATAACATATAATATATAACATATATAATATATACTCAACTGGTTTATTTATATTATATTATATTATATTATATCTAGTATATAGATAGATATATATATATATATATAGTATATATATGTGTTAATATTATATATATATATATATATATTATATATAGTAGAATATATATATATATACTCATATATATACGATATATAATATATTAGGTATTTATATATATATATATATTATATAGTATATATATATATATATATATAGTATATATATGATATATAATATATATATATAACAATATGATATATAATTATTAGATTATATATAGAATTATATTATAATATATATTATATATATGGTATATATAGTAATATATATATATATATATATTATTTATATATATATAATATTATATATATAATATTAATATATACTATATATATATATATATAGTGATATATATATTTATATATATAACTATATATATTATATATTACTATATATATGGAGTAATATATATATATATATATATATTATATGAATATATATATATATATATATATAGTATATATTATATATCATAAGATAATATATATAAGATATATATAATATATATATAATATATATATAAGTATTATATATATATATATATATATATATATATATACTAATAATATATATATATATATTATATAATATATAAATAATTATTATATATATTCTTATATAGCTATATATATATATTATATATAATTATATATATATCATATTAGTAATATAATATATATATGATATATAATATATATAATATATATATATATATATAATATATATATATAGATACTATAGATATCATATATATATATAATTATATATATAATATTAATATATATAATATATACTATAGTATAAAAATCAGATTATATGATATACTATATATATTTATATTATATGTAATATATATAGTGATATATATATAATATATTATATATATATATATTATAATATATAATATAGATTGTATATATATAATATAGTATAATATAATATATATATATATATATATATAATATCATATAATAGTATATATATATATATATTATAGTATTAATAATTATATTATATATATAATATTATATATGATATATATAGTAAGTATATATAATTATTATAATATTTATTATATATATATATATATATATTGAGAAAGTTATAAAATTTTTTGTTTTTACTTTTCTATTACTTTTTTACGTTTTATTTTAGCTTAGAAATACGTAACCCCTTTGACGTATATATTTTTATTTTATATAAAAAATCTAGAAATATGCTAACGGTATTATTTATACTTATTTGCATGTTTATATTTAGTAATTATAGATTATTTTATATGCAAATATTACTATGTGCCAAATATTAAAAAATCATTACTGTTAAGTCGGGATGGGTCACCCTTAGACCCATTTTTTTTTTGCACTAATCTTATTTTTTTGAACAAAAAAAAGATGCTAATGTGTTATTAAATATTAATTCCTATTAAAAAAAAAAAATAATAAATATATTTTTGTCATAGATTCAGGACTCGAAACGTGTTAATTCAGGAGACATGTACCCGGAAATTAAAGAAAAATAAAGAAAAATAATACTTAAAAATTAAAATTGTTAAAAAGTGTTGAAAAATTACAGTTTTTGAGAAATCGAACATGCTCGCTTACTTGACTGAGCAACAAAAGGTACCAATTAATTTTTTTTTAAAACTAACGAAGTCGGTAACAAGAACGTCCCTCCGTCGGCTTGACCCCCTAAAAAGGATATAAAAGAAGAAAAAAATAAATTTCTCCTAAGGCCACATAAATATTGGTATTTGGCACCTCGAGAACTGCAGCAGGTTTCAAGGTCAAATTGGTCAATCAAAGCGTAACAATGCGAGGTGTGAAACATTTTATAATATTAAGATGTTAATTAATATAATATTAGAATTAAAATAATTTTTTTTAAGTTTCTTCGATGAATTACTTTCCTGAATCAAAAATGTATTGATTTTTTTATTTGCGGTTTAAGATTTTTTTAGGGTTTTATAGGCGTTCTAAGTACATGCCTGAAACTCTCGTGGATGCTGCCCTGCAGCAGATTGATTTCCATAGGAATACCAACCTCTGCCTTTCTTTCAATAATGTCGTTGTAGGTTAAGGCATCTTTCTGGAATGTGGGTGTTGCAAGAATCAATGTCAATGGCTTAATTTAGTAAACTTGAAGTGGTTGTTTGAGGCCAGGGGATGCATAAGTTTATAGCTGGGTAAGAATTCTAAATTAAAAAATCAAAAGCAGAGTGATGAAATTGGTCCACCCCCAATGTTAAACAAAATGCAACAGAATTGTTTTCTTCAAAGGTAATCCTAACAAGGAATTGGAAATGTCCAATGTTAATCACTAATTCTTTATTGATGGAAAATGCCTCTTCCCGATCCAAGGAGAATAGCTAAACACTTCTGGACACATATATGGATGTGTCAGAAAATTGTTGATAGCATTTTCTCCCTCTTTGGATCGGAAGAGGTCATTTTCATCAATAAATACTTAGATTTGGAATTAACATGAATTTCTTCTTTAGGATTTTTGAGAAACAATTCTGTTGCATTTTGTTTAACCATTGGGGTTGGACCATTTCAGCACTGCTTTTTTTGATTTTTTATAAATTTTAGCACTTGAACTTACTCGTCAAAATTTATGCACCACTGGCTCATATAACGTTAACAGGTTACAAAAAACATTGACATTGATCTTGAAGTATCCAAGAAGATGCCTTAACCCATAACGACATTATTGAAAGAAAGGCAGAGGTTGTATTACTATGAAATGAGATCTGCTGCAGGGCCAGATCCGAGAGAGTCAGGCGATTAACTAGAAGCGTATAAATCTACAAGAATAAATAAATTTTTGATTTCAGAAGTAATTTCATCGAAAGAAACTTATAAAAAAAAAATTAGTTATCTTATATATCTAAGATTTATTAATAACATACTAATATTAGTAAAATGTTCACTCGCAATTGTACGTTTGATGACCGCATTTTGACTTAGAACCTGCTGCAGTTCTCGAGGTGCCAATTTCATTTTTACGCTTTTGGAGAAAATATTATTTTTTTCTAATATTCCTTTTTAGGGGGTCGAGCCGACTCTATCCATCGTTCTTGTTTAACCGAGGGTATTCTTTAGTTTAAAAAAAATTTAACATTTGGTTACTTTGTTTGCTTCGCAAGTCAGAGGTAAGAAGAGCATGTCGATTTCTCAAAAACTGTTTTTTTCATCATTCTCTTAACAAATTAATTTTGTTAAAAAGCGTTATATTTTTTATTTTTTTTTAATTCCGGTAATATTTTCTCCTAATTAACCCTTTCAGTCCTGATTATGAAAAATATATTTAATTTTTTTTTTTTTTAAATAAGGTAAATAGGACCCTAATAACACATTAGCATCTTTTTTTTGTTCAAAAATAATAATTAGTGCCAAAAAAAAAATGGGTCACGGGTGACCCATCCGGACTTTACAGTATATTTTTAATATTTGGCACTATAGTAATTATTTGCATATAATGATAATATAAATACTAAATTAAATGCCAAATAAGGGTAGAAATAAATACAGTTTATGCATATGTCTAGATGTTTTTAATATAAAGAAAAAAATATTACGTATAGCCTCTAATGTTATTTCTGCCCCCTAAAATTAAAAGTAAAAAGTAATAGAAAAGTAAAACAAAATTATAAAAAGTTCATAATATATCATAATATATATATATATATATATATATATATTTATATATATATATATATTATAATATATATATATTATATATTATATCATTAATATATTATAATGATATGAGTAATTATATATATATATATACTATATATATTATAATTATATAAATATATACTAGTATATATATATGTCTTTACTTATATATATGATCTATGCATGAAGTTTTAATATGTCACGAATATTTGTATTTATCCATAATTATTTAAAAAAGCATTTTTCCTTAAACCTTTACCTAGATGGATATATATATGAAGCTATTAGCAGTAAATATTTATAAGTGGTCAAATATAACTTTTCTAGGATAAGATATAATATATTATATATATTAATTTTAGACTCTCTTTTAATTATATTTTGTATATATAAGGTCAAATATATACATATATTTATATATTTCTGTAAACTTATATTATAGTATATGTATATATATTTATATATTATATATATATATTATAATTAATATATATATAAATTTTGAGTAATATATATTTCTTATACACTATTATATAAGTGATATAAAACATCATTATAATATAGTTGAGTTTTTTAATTTATTTTATAAAAGATATAAATGGTGGAATAATTAAATAGTACAGTCTTGTGGACAATATATAATTTATATATTACTATATATATATTATATATAATATATAGAATATAATAATAATATATATTAATATATATAATACTTATATATATATATATATATATATAGATATATATATATCATATATTTTTTATATTTTTACCCCATTGCAATATACTATATTATTATATATTATATTATATATTATATATATAATATAAGTAATCTATTTTTATATTAATATAATGAATATACATATTTTTATTAGTATACGATATATAATTATATATATATATATATATAATAACATAATAATATAAAAAATATATATTATATATATTAAATTAATATAATAATAATAATGTATATAAAAAATAAAATTTATATATAAATATATATTTAAATATAAGATATTTATTCTTAAGCGTATATAGATAAATATAAATCTCAAAAATAAATAAAATTGTGTATATAATATATATACTATATACTATAAATAAATAATATATATAGATAATTTTTTTATATGACTATATATTTATAAATTTTAATATTATTTATTATAAACATAAATTTTTATCTAAATATATAGTATATAATATATATTATATTGTAATATAGTAATTTATTAATATATAATACTAATAGTTTTCTTTGATATTAATAATACTAATAATCATACTAATAACTAATTATATTAATAAAACTAAATTTATTCCAATTAATAAATATACGTATTTTTATAGTATATATTATATATATAGATATAGTATGATGTTATGATATGAATATGAAGGGATTGATATACTATGATAGTAGTATATATATAAGGAGATACTATATATAATAAGAGTATTAGAGATATATATATTTATAGAGTGTAATATATATATATATACTATATTATTATATATATATATATATATACTTATATATTATATATATATATTAAATAGATATATTATATTGAACGAGTTAATAATAGTTATTAATAATAGTTAATATATATATATATATATAGATTATATACTTATATATTATAAAGTATCTTATGAACGATATAGATAGGTATCAATTATGGATGAAGCGGAGAGTGTGAGTAAGACAGAGACTCAATGCTTTCTATTTTGGCTCAGAATGTTTTGTATTTTCGCCGATGGCCAGCACTGATGAACTTTGCATTTCTCGCACATGGCGTTGCTTGACGTTTTCATGCAAAGTTTGAGCAATTGTTTCTGTCCTGAAACATTGGCCAGTGAGACGACGTGGTCATACCTGACAGACTTGCAGGAGTTTTTCGTGGTTTCGGTCTGGTTTCTCTTTTCTTGCTGGTCACCTGCACTAGCTCCTACCGCTGGCTCCACTCTAGCCTTCACTCTGGTAAGTGCTCGGTCTCCTCTTGGATGAGGTACCACTAACCTCTAAAGAGTGCAGTAACCTTCTGCCATCTCGATCTTGAAATCAACACATGGATAAAGGTTTTCCTGCTCTCGTTTTGCTCTCATGGCACCCTCGGTAGAAAACAGCAGGTCAGTTACAATTGCAAAGGTCTAGGCAAATAATGAATTTGATCCGGGATTTATGAGAGCTCGGATGAGCATAGTTGGATCGAGACTTCGCGCGATGTACTTATTATCATGCGTATAAGCAGGCGAAATGGGTCTGTCCTGATCAGCTATAAATATGTGTTGTGTTCCGCTTTGAATCCCACCCAGCGACACTTATCTTGGGTTTAACACTATTCAGGGGACAGGGATGGAGGGGGTCTGTTGAAGTCTCAGGTGATCTGTGCCCATACCAAAGACTTCTGAGAGATATTGCATTTGCTGGAACTCATCATCCAGAGTATGGCGCAATGCAGGCTGGCACATGAGCACGTGAAGTAGTTTGCATCGTCGAATGAAGAGAGAACCACTGGCACTGTGAAAAAGAGCTTGTATGAGACAAGTGTCAACCAGAGGGAAAGATAATACGGAATAGCGTGCCACTCAATTCGAATGTATATTTATATACTCCGAGACCTAGTGGTCACTCTCTACTCTCTCTGTGGAAACTGAGCATATTCTTCAAAAAGACGGAAAAAGGCTGCTGGGCTGTTGAAGCTCGGAGGATGGAGATAGCGTCTTGCGAATATGTAAGTTCGAAATATTTCTTGGTATATTTTAATTATAATTTGCTTGATATATAAAAAGTTTCATATATATATATATATATATTGGCTAAGATAAATATAGTATAAAGATAAAAAATTTTATATCAAATAAGAAAAATTTATTAGATTTTTAATATTATTATTATATATCATATTATTATGTATATATTTATTAATTATATTTCAATTTTAGGTGTGATTTTTATATATAGAAAAAATTTATATTACTGGTAGCTATTTTATTTGTAGTTCATAATACTTAATTATCACCAAATAGATTATTAACAAATTAAGAATATTTTTAATATTTTTACCTTAATATTTTCTTCACCTACACCATACAGACTTTCCTAAGTAATATTTTAACATAATATATAATAAGGCTCTATATATTATAAATTTATAGGCTCGGGGTGTAATAAATTATTTGCATGGTGAGACAAACCAATATAAAAATTAGTTCTTTTCTTGGTGAAAATGTATGTTGTATTATACTCCAGTGTATGCATAGGTTACATATTAAGTACATATGTATCCTAATTAGCTCTCTACTCTCGCAGATAACGATCTCTCTGATAAAAATAAAAAACTAATAAACAACATAAATTTGACAAACCAATAACATGAATCATAAAAGAATATCTCAGTTAATTTACGATAATCTTTGATCTGCTCTGGATAAGTGAATAAAGATCGTGATTTCTAGTTGATTAATAGATTTGATTTAAAATCCTCAAGATATAGCTCCCTCTGTGCAGGTTAGAATATAAACACAATACGCACATTTTGAAATTGCTGAAGGCCGGTTAATGGGTTACAGTAAGGCCTATAAATATGGGAAAGTTTATCAACAATTAATCAGAATCAGAATGATTATCTTCATATAGGGGGTTTTGATTAGAACCTTCTTCACTTATAAGCGGTTTTTACATATCGCTCAATAGCACTCTCCCCGAATATTACTAAAATTCAGTACATACAGATAAAATGAATGACTTATAATTTAAGACTACTAATAATTCGAGCATAGGGGCTATTAGTTTTTGCTAAAAATTAGATAATCTATGAGAAATGGGATATCCTCATAAACATACGAAATTTATTAACACTTTAACGCAAAAAAATTTTATAATTAAAGGGAACACATTATGATAGTTCTCCTACGAGATTTTACAGATGTATATTTGGTATTAATATAAATTAATATAGCCAAAGCCTATTCAATAAGATAAGAAATATTGTATACAAAGATATCACTTTAGTTTATAACTAGAGAAGTTAATGTAACCAAACAATGCAAAAGCAGTATAATAGACAGCTACATATGATACGTATTTATCAAAAATATATATCCAGAGCTTAATTATAGTTCATTTCGGTCAAAGTACTTTGGCGTAGTACAAAAGTGATGATTTAGTAATAGCCTTCGCGCGCACTTGCTAAAAGAGTCTCTATAGTTGCAAGATAAAGCTCATACTAATTTTAAATCGATGGGTTTGAAGGACTTTAACATGACAACTACATTGAGGGTTTATACTTGATGTTTTTATAAGTGATAAATTTTTTAATAGTACAGTTTTATAGTCTAATCTTATCTTTATGGTTGATATATGAAGAATTGATATTTGCAAGACCGACTCTTCAACGCACTGCAACCCTCCCTCAAGATTGATGAGGTGATATGCTTGCGCGAGCCAGATTAACCCCAAATGATATATCCTATAACCAATAAATAAAAGAGGCTAACACTTAACTCTAGATGGCCAACGAATTTACTGTCTTTTACAAAGAAATCCGACTCCCACTCAAACCTACAGGTTAAGTTGATATTAGAGGAAATATTCGAAGAGTTGGTATCCTCCAGAATAAGACTCCTGACAGAAATCTATATGCTAATTAACCATCCCTGAATTAGAGAATCTGATCTCAAAAGAGAAGGTCCACATTAGACGAATGAGAAGTATACAGGACATAGACGTTTAATAGACTCTGTAGGCACATTGCGGTGAGCGCCCAATTTCTGTGTGATTTTAGATTGGATATGTGAGAACAAATATCGCCCAATGAACGAGTGACATAAACTATTATACGTTAGAAGACCATCGGTGTGCTAGTCACTCGAACGATGAAGATTGTTGGTGTGAATAGTCCATAGATATATTGATTATCCTCCTCATATTACTCATTTTTTTGGTGTGCTAAATACCGCAGTGATGTGACTATAACTGGGTTAATCTGATGATAATGTATACTCGCGTGCCGGATTGAGTCTAATAGTCTAGTAAATAGACTAGAATTGGAAGATTGCTTTGCTACTAGGTACAGTATAGAGTGGGGAGGTTATTGAACATCAAGCAGGAGAGAATTTGTTCAGATATAGTACATTTAAATTAACAGTCGGATCCGTGATCGTCTGAATAAAGTGGGTACTGACTCTCTCTCAAGTCGAAGATCTCATAGATAATATTAGAATACAGAAATACAAACAGGAGTGCATTAAGAATAGTGTAAAATTTTACGGAATGGATATCAATGTGAATTGAGACATCTGAAGAAAATGCTGTATATAAAAGAACTCGATGATTACACGATATGATTTATTGATTTACGAACGTCTCACTATCTGGGTGTCCAGCTCAAACTAAAGGAAAAAAATTCTCAACTGTTTTGCGTCACGTGTCGAACGTTATAAAGCAATAATTCACTTGTGGTCTATAAAAAAATTATTCTATTCAATCTGTCCGAATCTTCAGCCTTCAACTCAAGGTGTTTAAAAAGTAGTTCTCCAATTCGTAATCTTCAGAGTTTGAGGATAAGACAATATGTGCTTCGTGAGTCAAGGAGTTTTATGACAATATTCAAAACATGTGTGCAGTGGTAGAATGATGATGTGTCCCTATTACTCTAATAATGACAGAAAGAAAGAAATAAGTACTAAATATTCAAAATATTTCTATAGAATAGGAGAGTGCTATGCGTCAACCACGACATAGAAATGCACAGCGCACTAAGCAGCTTAGATAAGATTATATGAGCAATTCGATCAGCAGTTTAGGAGTATTGACAATATTGAGGATAAGAGTACAAAGTACTCGCTCCGGGAAATCTGACTCGAGCCTTGAAACGCGTAGGACAAAGGCTGCATGTATGACACGTCATAAACATATAGCAGAAAATCTCATATCTTGCTGCGCTTAGATGGACCAACCAACTACGCGTATGCTATTGACCACGAGCAAGAGCGTCCTCTCTCCGATGTTCCGGAGGTTTATGATAATGCCTTAAAGGAAAATCCTATAAAAGTGATTATTAGGATATCGATTATACAGTCCTCCGTTAAGTGTGCTTTGTTAATTAGACGAGAGTTATTCAGTGGAGCATCTTTTCTGCACGTGAAGAACACAGATATTTTGATTTTCTCTCGTCAGAATGTAGCTCAGGAGTGCGAAAGGAACTCAGTCTTCCATTGAACTCATGTGCAATTAGTAGACAGAAGGCTATAGGTCATGACCGAAACGAGTAATCCAATTGTGCCAGCATAGAAATGAGTACCTAATGACGTCACTAATATGATGATCTCACGAAGATACAGCAACAGAAGTAGAGGAATGGCTCATCAGAATCCATTCGTAAGCTTAAACCGATACCTGTTAAAGTATCCTATATAACACTTCTGTATTAAGGCGTTTTGATCCAATATCATCTAGTAAATGGTATGGAATAACACGCAAATAGGTCTCATTCAATTAATGCTAATTAAGTGAATACTGAACCTTATTCTCAAACCTGTTCCACTCCTTTAAGCGTTTAATGGTAAGAATAGGAGCCAAGAGGGTATTTCTATGTTTAATAAGTATTGTTCCATTAACTGGATACTTAAGAACCGTTGACTGTCAGAATAAGATAAGACATTAAATAGTGTGATGCATCATTCTGTCAACAATCGCAAATGCATTAGAACTGTAAATCGGGCCTACACATAAAAGCGTAATAGCTAGATGCATGGCTATTCAGCTGGAATAGCCTTCACTCGATTGCACTCGCAGGTAGTGAGAATATAGGATTGGAGAGTGATGTAGTATGAATGTCATATACACTGATAAATAGAGCAGGAACTGATAAAACGAAAGAGAGAGTAAAAGCGGTTTGATCTGTGTATTATTACTAAGATGTATCATTGGACCTATCGCTTTGATTACGCCGTGTTGTTTATATATCTATACTTTTCGCTTAGATAGATAGAAGAGTTTATGTTGGGTCGATAACTCTCTCTCTGATATGTGTAGTCCCTTTTTGTCTCTAGTAGTGCTTCATAATTCTCTTCAAAGTTCTATGTATGTATATTAGGTGAATAATAAATTGAGATCGATAAAATGGTAGAGTGCGCAGAATAAAAGTATTAGAGGTCATCGGCCTTGTTGGGTGTTAAGCAGTGAAAATTTCGAGACAGTAATTTTGTGGTCGAACGTTCAGTGGTGAAATTGTGAGAGACGTATCTTCTAAGAGTACCTGAACTCCAATTTAATAGTGGTCAGGTGGTTCAATAATTGAGCACATGGACGAGAATATTTTTCTATACATTGTCTTTGTGGGGTGAATATGATTAAATAACTGTAAGAGGGTCGGTATATAATCCTAAGAAGTAATAATGTGGTAG
This sequence comes from Trachelipus rathkii, assembly GCA_015478945.1. Taxonomy (NCBI): domain Eukaryota; kingdom Metazoa; phylum Arthropoda; class Malacostraca; order Isopoda; family Trachelipodidae; genus Trachelipus; species Trachelipus rathkii. The sequence goes on along the minus strand of JABUQX010002608.1, from coordinate 12,707 downwards.
TGACGAAATTTCTCATTATAGTCCTCAAGCCGATGTGTCCGCAAAGTAAAGTGCTAAGGACTTCTCTCAGACTTCATTTCTTTCACGTATATAAAAGACTTTTAGATATCATAGTTCTTTAACTCGTGGCAGGAGTGAAGCTTGCGTATAGAGAACCAAACATAAGGGAAGTGTGTAGAACTACGTATTTTAGTTTGTAAAAATTAGTGTCGTTACTGCGTGCAAGTGACCTCACCTACGCTCAGCAAAACTTGGAGAGTGCTGTCTCGATCTTGTGAATGTGTTGTGTGCAGGGACGTTAACTCGTGATATGCACACACAAAATGTCAAAATTCCCTTGCCACACAGAAATGCTGCTATACATATTGACGATAATAGCATTATTCGGTGGTGCGTATACCGCTCTTAATTACAAAGCACCATGTATAGTGTTGTATTGACATCTTCTATCTTATAGTTTATATTAGATGTGGCTGATAATTGGAAACGAGAAGAGTAAGATTTACGCGGAAAGCTGGAATTGGCAGGATGGAGAGAACGAACGGGTTGAGTGAGTAAAGATTTGACCATTCCGAGAAGTATTGACGAAGTTGCTTGATGTGTTTGAGGAAGAGGGAGAAGTAGACACGGAAATGAGCATCAATCACGCGGTCGGAGGTGGTTTAACACGCTGTAGAGGGATGAAAAACAGTATGGCCCAGAAGTTGAGAGATGATTGGATCCCAGAATACACACTTCGCTGGAGAGATGTTAATGTTCAGCATTCACCAGATAGACTGATTGTAATCGAGTGCGAAAAGACAGCACGCCAAATGATCCAGATGCTCCTTCAGGAGGATTAGCACTTGACCTACAAGAAGGTGAGTCGAGATAAAGCCCAGGCTCGGAAAGGTAAGCCACGGACAGGTATGAAGTTCATAATTAAATAGTCTGAGAGAAGTAAGATCATTGAGTCTGGCAGCAATATCTCAAGACCGGAATAAAGAGGCATTCAGTATCCATCACTCAAGCTATAAACTCCAAAAGACGCTGTTATATGAAGAGATATCAGCAGGATTATTTTACATAAAATATCTAATCAAATGAATCGAAAGCTTAGAGAGAATTCTGGAGAAGCAACTTAAAAGAATGACGATTACTTGAACCATTTAATCCAACTTATTGAAAAAGATCAGGTTTTGCAGTCCAACTCGATGCCATGCCGAGGAGTTAGGAAGTGATTAACGAAATATGACTGGCGTAACCGGAGAGAGAGATCATAGCCTCAACCTGAGGAAGGATCGTCAAGGTAGTAATGTACGAAGGACATATCTCATGAGCTCCCTAACATAGTACATAGCACATCAACAGTACTCTTCCAGATCACCAGCGGAAGGTTTTTATGTGACCTGAGATAATGGTGAAGCCCCATATAGATCACTCTCTGTAGATATAGTAGAGCTCGGATACGAGATAATATCTCTACTTTTCTACAAATCAATCTCTACGAAACTACGAGCGTTGAGGCGGTCTCTTAGAGATTTACTGAATCCTCGAAGGTCGAGCTGAGATCTATGTGTTTTATAGAGTAAAGACTCAGACACGTATAGTAAAAATATATAGTTATATAAAACTGCTTGTCTCCGCTTTTATTGTTGGAAACATGAAATAGATTTATGATCATCATTGTATCGAGGACAGGTTAGGAATAGATGATAGGATTGAGAAACAGAGATTAGTACGTATTCACAGGATATACAACTGTAAATTAATAATTAAATTAATCACTTAGGTGTATTTAACCACTAAATGAATAAAGATAGAAATCATAAATGGGAGAAGTGCGTATAATAATAATATGTAATAAATAATAATAATAATCTGAATAGAGAAAATGAACTGAGATGGATAAGTTCGGGGCCTAAAATTAGTATGTAATAATGCCATCTCACATAAAATTAACATGAATGAGAATATCATGAGATCCACATTTATGAATAGTAGGATACAATCAATAAAATAGTGGATATCCGAATAATAATTTAATATCCCTAATAAACTAAATGAAATTAAATATGATTAATTGCATTATGAATTACTTTTTTATAGATTAAAGTATTTTGAATAAATTTGGAATCAAGATGTATTGTCCCATAAATGGTTTGTGTGTACTTCTTGTTGCGCTGAATTGAAATAAAATACTCTCAAATTTACACTTTCCGTTATCGAAGGCGAGAGAGATACAACGACAAATGTGGAGCAAGATACGTTACAAATTCCGCTAATTTTACTGTGTAATAATTTATGTATATTCAATCTGCAATTCGGCAGTGCATACAGCGTTATTAATGGAAAATAAGTATAGATAATATGGTAATATTTCTTTGGCACTTGCACCCGAGTCCTTGCCTAGCTATACGTTTTTTGTTGTGATCCATTGTTAATTAATTGATGCTTGCGCGCGGCTAAAAATATAATAGTTGATTACAAATGCATGCATGTATCTCCGTTCCTCGTGTCTCAACTCTCTGCAGTCGGGTCTTCGAGACGCAGCACAGTAGTGACGACGAATAGGTCTCATCCAATTTTTGACCTCTACTCTCAAGTGTCTCATAGATCTCACGTGATAACGTTTAGACTATACTGGTTGGTCATAGTGTGTGTGATTATTCAAATAGAGCAAAAAGATTGCAACAGATTTCGATGTATATAAGCATTCTCACTACGTCCTACCATATGCATACACAAGAAAACAGATATGTATATACTCGTCTCGATAGGATCAATCGCAATATATATATGTCACTAGTAATAAGTCAGTGACGTGTTCGGTTAAAAAGAAATACTAACATGAGTTATCCTTATGAGAAGGTTAAAAAACGTGAGGATAAACGAACATGAGAGCTGCCGTTAGTGTTCGCTCCTGAAGATGAATCGTCAGTAAATGACACAGTACTCTCTCATTGTTTTGATAAATTGAGTACGTCTAGCGCTTAAATGATACTGATATTTCAGTAAGACTCTCTCGAGAGAACACGAGCATCTAGGCTAGTATAGAAATTTCGCTGCTATATGGTCTAGGCTAAATTTATGAGTGAGACTAAGTTCCGTGAGAAAAATATTGATAGTGAAGAAGAAGTGAGCTTGAGAGAGTTGTGAGAATAACAGTGAAGTATAGATAGATAAGTATGAGAATGTGAAGTGTAGATGAGGATAGTAAAGGAGAAACACAGACTAGGTTGAAGAGGAAGAATGCAGGTAGGTGTAGTGATATGAAATGAGTATAAGTCGCAGTAGTTTGAAGTCATAAATTGCTAGTTGCAGAAGCATGTGGCTCGCTAGAGCTTTAAGCGGTCTGACTTGTTCTCCCTCAACTATCATAAAGATAAAGGTCTGAATGATTTTTCGAGAGAGGTCTCTGTGAGTATTAAGTGATTGCTGGAGCTTAATATACTAAAAGTGCTACATAGTTTCCTCTGCAATAGAAAAGGTAAAAAAAAGATAATGGTGTACTCTTAAATGTAGTAGTACTCATCCTCTTGGTTATCGGTAAGTGGATATATAATATATATATATAATATAATAAGTACTTCCTAATAGCTCAACGTGAAAGCATTATAGTTTAAAATACTAACATATTTACTAGTGGTTATAATTCTCGCTATTATATAATATCTTATTTACATAAATTATTCCAATTAATTTTATTATACTCATCTATATCATATGGTAGATAAGTGGGCTAATAATACGCGCTGAACTTAGTAATAATTCTTTATGACGTAAGTTAAGTGAGGTTAGTATTGATACGACCTAGAATGTTGCGCTCTGAGCGAGGTGACATCGGTCACTTACATGACAAAGTGCGCTCACTATTATTTCTAGTGGGCAATAGATAATTATTTAGAATGCGAAAAATATTAATAATAATAACATTAAATAAATAATGAATTAATATTAATTTCTAATAATTCCTCATTACAATATAACTCAGATGAAATAAGTTAATGACAAATCTATAGCCAAATAGATGGACACTCACAATTATATTTGGATATTATCAGTGCACTCCGTTAATATTAATTATACTAAAATCGCTGTCTCTGACCCCTGTCAAAAGTAATGCATAAAGTACAATAGATGAAGTGGAATAGTGTATATAATTGAATATTTAGCTATCATAATGAGAGTCTCTAATCCAGTGTCAGAAAAAATAGATTATACTCTCAAAATTGCACAATAAATAATTTCCTTCATTAACAGAATTCAGATAGACCAATAATAGGAGATAAAGAACACTTTAAAAAGTTAATTTGTAATACAATATAGTTATTTATTTTATATTATAATTGTACATACTTTGATATAAAAAATTCTCTTAAAAAAATAAATAAAAATATGAGATTTTTTTTCATATATTTTTTTTTATTTAATTTTTTTTTTTATTTGTTTAGTATAATGTTGAAAACATAATAAGCAGAAATACTAATTCGACTAGTTTTCCTTATTCTTATTCGCATATTTTTTATTTTTATTTCGCAGTGTAAAAGAGAAAAAAAAAATTATATATATAGAATAATCAAATAATAGTACAGATCGTCCAATTTATATACTTTTTGTTTGTCAAATGAATATTGTTACATGGTGAAAAGTGAATACATCCAAATAATGTGCAAATATAAGTAAAAGAGATGTATAGCTAAAATGTTAGTGTGAGAAAATAATTAAGGATGAGTGCGCTGTAAGACATATGACGAAAAACTATATCACTTATTAATAATAAATAATAAACTAAAAATTTTTTATAATTACTATATTACTATATAAACAAAATAATATAAATTTAATTAAATATTTGTTATCCTTCTCATCATATTTAATAATGTACTCACAGCTAATGATACAGAAGCTGCATTAGGACAAAAAAGTTGCAACAATTTCACACTCTCCTATAGTGATTATAATTATCATATAAGACAAAGACACTTACGAATGTCTGCTCTGTGGTGCTTCCAAACCAAATTTTCAAGGATACGCAATTTTAGATTAAAAGAACAGATGGGCTGACGACATTCTGGAAAATTATCCAAACCAATTCTTGTTTCACTCCATGTCGTAGCGTACGTATGTATACCAGATTGTGGGTCGGCTCATTGAATGCTCATTCCAGTGCCAGTATCTAACCCTAAGAAGTACAGTTCTTGTTAATCTCTACAATAGATGTACTGACAGACTGACTCGTGCTAAAGTACTGATAGACACGATCTACAGATATCGCTAGTGGATCCTGTTAAAATAACTAATATTAGAAAACGGAAATAACAACAATAAGGAATTAGATAAATAAAAAATGCTAAATGTATTGCTTATAGGTATCAGGTCAGGAATAAAGGAACGTCACGAATAATTTGTAGAAGAATGAGTGATTGTGTCAAATTTAAGATGCAATTGAGTGAGAAGCCTTAACTGCGGCTTGAACTATAAAAAAGCCAAATTTGTTTTACAATGACGGACTCGCTCTTCTATTCACTGGGAGGTTAACTTACGGGCCTGTCTACTTAATAATGTCGGTAAAGTTTAATTCTATAGAATAATTAATAAATTAAAATTACTTCGATAGTACGGTTTTATGAAATTATAAGGATAATATCGGCCATGTGCTTATCCTGAAATATTTATCTAAATTTAGTATAACATTAATCTCTAAATATACATAGATAAATGTAATCTATATTAAATAATTATAGTATTGGAAATATGCAGGTCATAGATATTAAGTAAATGTTAGCATATATCTATGTGAGGTAAAGATATCTACGTACTCGCCTCAATTGATTATGTAAGATAAATGAAATAATAAAGAATTCAGCAAATTATCATATCTATCTATGGTGCTCTATGTATTAAAAGTTCGTGGATATTACTCCTTCACTAGTCACCTTATATGCGCCATATTAAAGTGATACATAGCATCAACTATTTAAGTTACATATCACTCATATATAATATGTTATATATAGTATATATGCGCAGTTCGATAGATAGTACAGCTGGTCAATGTCATCTTCTAGTTCATGAAGTTGGCATTTTAGAAATAATAGTAATGAGTAATAATAAAAATAATATAAATAAGTTTTAGTAGTCTCAGGCGTGTTATATATGAACAAAATAATCTCTCCCTCAGATGTGTTCCGCGACCAAAGAATGTAACATATACGCCATGAAAATTACATTCATGATGTGTTACTAATACGCTATCATTAATCATAACATTATATTTATGTGTGATTTATTTTAAAATATAAATTTTTTTAATTTATTACATATTATATGTAATTACTCATTAAGTACTTAGGTTATTAATAATAAATGTATTTAACACGATCAAACTAATCCGACTCAACTATAATTAGTAATATAGACTTTATATAATATACTTAAGTCTATATAGCTAATGATAATATAATTTATGTGATATATTATTCTATATAATTATATATAGGTACTGTCAAAACTCAGTATTTGTATATCATTATAAGTACTTATATTAGATAGGAAAATAGAATTTACTTAACCTTTCTAAATTATAATAAAAATGAATTATATACTTATAGTGTATAGTAGGCTGGGGCTATAAGTAATATATATTATATTAATTTACGTATAGCGATAAATTCATAAAGTTCAATCTATTGTGACTAATGAAAAGTAAAAAATATAATATTTGTGAGTAAGCATAAGATAGTTATTCATAATAGTATATATATTATAAAGTTTCATTACTACTATAATAATAAAGTCATATAATCTTTATATAGATATATTTAGTAATAAATTGAATATATTCTATCTACTATATATAAATTATACATATGTAAAGGATAGTGAAAACACCATATAATTTAATATTATATGAGTATACATAGAGGTCATAATTATTAATATATTAATATAATTATAATCATATTATACTATATATATTAATTATATTATAATACTATAATATGATATAATCACCTATGACTTAACTCATTTAACCGATTAATACAATTCTTTGAATATATATAAAGAATATAAATATTATTTCTCACTAATAAATATTTTGTATCTCTTATCTAAAGCATTATAAATAATATATGGTAATAACACATATTATTCTTCCTGTTCAGTTAAATCACAATTACCTTATATAAATAATTTAATAAGAATTATATTTATGAATAAAATATTAATTAATAATAATTAATAATTAAATAATTTAAATTAATAATATAATAATTATAAATTTATAATTATAATTACGGTTATTAATCATAATAAAAGAAATAAATATGATTAAATTATATTATTTAATATTAATTATTATATTATATTATTAATAAGTATCTATATAAATTAATATGAAATATTAAATATTTAATAATATTTATATAATTATATATTATAATATATTTATATTTTTATTATAAATACATTTCATATATTCTCTATATAATATATTATTATTATATTATTAATCTTAAATATATATCTTTAATAAAAAATCCATTTTTATTTAAAGACTTTCACAAATTAATCACTAACAACAAATAAATAATTTAATAATAATACGATAATATAATAATAATAATAATAATAATAATAATAATAATTAATTAATAATTAAATAACTATAGGTTTCGTTAACTTAATTTTGAAATTACAGGGGACTGTATAAATTCCTAAGATAATGTGGGATACACAATATAGTTGACAAGTAGGTACACACGTCAGCTCTCGCTTCAGCATCACCGCTATATACGACCAGTTAATACCTTATATCCTCACACTATTCCTGTGATACACTCCATCAACCACTCTCCCATCGCTCATTAGTGCTATTATAAACACTCGATAAATATATATTATACGTTAGTATTACCTGATTATAATTATTATTATATTACTACTATTATTATTCAAGCTCTCTATATTTATAATTTCTCATATAATTGTTAATAATAATAAATCCTCATTAGTAAAATCGCTCACACGCAGGAGCTATGATGATAATCATAAAGATCGTCTCCTCTCATATATATACATCGTTCGCTCAAAACCAGAGTAGTAACTTATTTTTATTTCTCTCAAAAATAGTTACATATAATTAATACCTTTATTATTTTTATATATGGAGTCTCAGCCAAAATATTTATGTTAAGCACTCAAAAACAACAATTTAATAATCAGCCCCCATGATAATATAAAAACAATTAGAGCTACTCTTCGTCTGCCTTTACTCAACCAATATTCTATACTATTAGAAATTTTTACTTTTAATGAAACCCAAAAATTTTGTACACTTTCAATATATAAAGGATATTAATAACAAAATATTCTATACAAAACTAAGGGAATGTAACTTTTACAATGAGAAGAATAGGACTATCAAAAGTTTGAACTGACTGACAATATAGGACAAAAAAAAACAACTTTATATTGATTTTATGTTATGTTCTGTACTGACTGTAATATCTTTCTGTTGGCAAAAGTATTTAATATATATATAAAAAAAATTAAATCACGAAATTATATCTTAAAATATTGTCATCTCACATTGCAGTTTTGTAAGTCTTTAAAAGTTGCAAAAATAAGTTTGAAATATCATTGTTGTTATTTTCAACAGTTTCAAAGGTGAGGAGCTTTTTTTAGTCCAATCCAACAACGGCTATACCAAATTGGACTCTTTAACACATTAACACATATATCTAGGTATTCATATGTATAACATATGAATAAACATATAAGCCCGAATATATGCACGTAGTCTATAGAGTACAAAAGGTTAAAAACAACATTAATTTAATTCTTTGTTTTTCCACAAAAATGATGGTTCGCTATATATTTTTATAGCTGCCGATGTAATACAATACAGCTCTCTTATTTTAACACCAAACGAAAAATATATAGGAGTATATTTGTTAATGATAATGATGTTTAGTTCGTTTCTAATTAAGTTTTTTTTTTTTAAAAAAACACAACATACAACAATTTAACTTCTTGTATAATATTTCACCTTCATTTTTTTTTTTACTAGGATGATCTCGAGATGTTAGATTATTACTTGTATGTTTTTGATTTTAAAGTGTCTTTTGTCTTATCAGTGAATTCGTTGGAGTACAATCACTCCTACACCAAAAACCTATGAATAAAAACTTATATTACCCACCAAATTCCTACGAATTTCACTTTCATTTTTTTTTACTAATTAAATATTGCAATGAAAGTTATAATACCTTGTAAATTATTAAATAAAATATTTAAACAATCGCACTATCTTACCCTGGGTTTAGCCGAGAGCTCTCACTGTATATTCAGCCGTCTGATGACACATTAAAGAACTTCTTTTAAACAACAACGTGATAAATAACTAAAAGAAGAGAATACCAATATGTTCAGAAATAGCTGCTATAGATAACCAGCCGACACTGCAGTAGAGAAAAATAGAGAAAAATACTGATTACTAATTATGTTCCTATAATAAATAAATACTTCCCTAGAAGTAACGCAAATGAAAACATACCAGTAGAGTAGAATATTCATAAATCCTACAATTACTTCAAAACAATAGATCTTCAACAGCTGATCCTTTTTATTTTTGGTTTATTTAGAAGAATCTAGTTATAACAACTGATTTTGTTGGAACTTTAGAACTGAAAAACAATTCCAAAAATTAATATATTACAATATATATATATATATGCTAACTCATATTACAAATTCACTAGTGTCTGTTAACTGTTACAAAAGTTTGAATATTGGACTTGATCCACTTTAGCTCCTAGTGCTTAGATTATAATAAATGTGCTTAGGTACATTTTCAAAATTTCTTTAATTTATAGGTAGCAAATGTTTGCGTGTAACAACCTCTTATTTTTAATTTTTTACTTAAGTTTTTTATGCTAAAAACACAAAAATGAGCAGCAAAAGTGAAGACATAATACTCCAGCTGAGTAATGTGCGTTATAAAAAAAATAATGGGTCATTATATTTATCAAGCAAACGTATTGGGTGGATGATGGACAATGAAGATACTTTCCATATCAACATTCAGCACACTGACATCAAAAGTAAGTAGCACATAGCCTATAAGATTGGTATATATATATATATAAATATATATATATATATTATATATATCATATAAGTACATATATAATATATATATATAGTAATATATATAATATATAATTATTATATCATAAGATATATATATATATATATTGTATAATATATATATATATATATATATATATATATATATATATATATATCATATATATAATATATTATATATTATACCGTTAAACAGGGGCAACTTTGCCGACTGCGAGGCACGGTAACTTTGCCACCATTTTCACCTAATATCAATTTTTTCTCAAAAGAAAAAAAAAAAATCTCAAAATAGTAGCGCAATTTCATAGTTCTGGAATTTAAATAATAGAGAAGGTATACATGGAACAAAAAATTTTAAATAAAAACCATTGTAAAATTTTTAGTGTTTTATTATTTTTAAATAGATTAAGACCTAAAATATTTTTTAAAAACCAACAAAAATTTTTTTAGGTCACCAACTGCCCACCCCCAAAAAAAACTTGGTTTGTCAAATAGAAAATTATTTTGCATTGTAGTGTTTGATTTTAGGTACATGTTCAGTACACAGCTGCCATGTACAGAAGGGGAACGTGAAGCTCGTGAATAAACCAGTATTTCAAGAAAATTGCAAGAATTGTAAAAATAGCTCCCTTTTGGCGGCTAACTTACTGCCATAGGCGTGGTAAAGGTAACCCCAGCGCGTCTTCTATTGGTATATTTTGCGCAGATTTATTTAAAATAAATGAATTGATAGTAATAATCACAGAAGTAGAGGGATGCTGGAACGGGGGGTTCCAGGAACCCCACGCTCTTTCCTGGGGTGTTTTCCAGGCCCTACCCGCGGGGGCTACTTTTCATGTCTGCTGTTTTGTTCTGGGGGGCTTCCCCCCAGGTTGCCCCCTATTCCTGTACATTTTCGCCATGTATGTGTGTGTGAGTGTATTTTAAGCCTAACCATATGCTCATGTACTTTCATGACCGTTTTTCCCCTACCCCCCTTTGTTCTCCCCCTATGCCCCTTCTTCTATCCTATGACGTCATCACTCAGAAGTGAATCAATGCTAGAACTGGGTTCCATTGACCCCCTCAGCGTCTTTCCTGAGGCATTTTCCAGGCCCTCCCTGGTGTGAGCTTACCGTTCCCTGCCGGATACTTTTTCATGCTCTGGCATTTTAACCTTGGGGCTGCACCCCAGGGGGTATCCTTATTCCTTGACATTCGCCAAATGATACGAGATCCTATACATTTAGCGGTGGGCGAAGAGTTCGCTATCATCAACAATGCTACCAAAGGGAAAACAGTGGAAACTAGTAACTGTAGTCCGTTTTTTCAAGCCAAGTAATCCAAGACAAGAAAGCGTTAAAAAACAAAGACCTGGCATACCAGGTCCAGTTCTTAAAACCTGAGGATATTTGTGAATTAAAGAATTTTGAAGTCATGTTCCTTTTAAAACAATTGGGTTTTGGCAAATATAATTTGCAAAATAAGATCTACCGATCCCAATTTTAAATGATATGAAGAAATGGGTGTTCCCTTACATTCCCCCTTTCCAGTTTTAGAGTTTTAATTCTAAAAAAAAGTTCTCTTCTTTTATGGATAAAATTGTAGTTAAATATTAAAAAATATGACTAAAAGAGGGAATTACACATTATTTTTTGTAAATTTTTATCTGCTTGTCTGGAGATGCAAAACAAGTTGCCATGTACTCTGGGAGCAAAGTACCATACTTTACTGTGTAGCAGAAGGGAAAAAAATGCCGGAAAAAAATAACGAAGCAAAGTTGCCTGAAATTTTCAAAAAGCAAAAGCGAGGAAAAAAATAAATCAGTTATGTTCAAAAGTTTTGTATGAAAAGACTTAACCTTTTTAAAACAATGTTTAGATTCAATTCATTTTCATCTAATCTAAAATCCTTGATCTAAAAAAGTTGATCATATGATACAGCTCTTCCTCTTCAATATCCAAAAAATCAATCTCACTTTGAACATCAAAATCTGGGTAACAATTTCTGTTTTGCTAAAAAGATTGGAAAATCCTAAAATTTTTGTGATTGATAAAATAACAATAATAATAATATTAACAATAATAATTGGTTAATAACAAAATATATAAATAAGTATTACCATTTTCACTTGGAAGAGGATCGAAAATACCCATAATGAGATTGAAATAAAAGATGACCCAATATCTAAAGGTTCATCTTTTATTTCAATCTACCATGGACATCAAAATCTGGGTAACAATTTCTGCTTTGCTAAAAAAGATTGCAAAAAACTGAAAATTTTTCTGATAGTTAAAATAACAGTAACAATAACATTATTAACAATAATTGGTAAATAACATAAATATATAAAAAGTATAACCATTATGAGGAGGTAGAGGTCTGAAAATATCCAAGATGATGAGATTGAAATAAAAGATGACCTGATATCAAAAGGTTCATCTTTTATTTCAATCTAACCTTGAACATCAAAATCTGGATAACAATTTCCGTTTTGCTAAAAAGATTACAAAAACTGAAAACATTTCTGATTGATAAAATAACGGTAACAATAACAATAATGTTAATAATTGGTGAACAACGGTACCATTTTC
>JABUQX010002607.1:37500-48112 GCA_015478945.1 Trachelipus rathkii | reverse complement strand
ATTTTGGGATTTGGAAGTTGTTGCTTAACAAAGCGTTTATGGAGGGTATGTTCCGAAGGATTGGAGGAGAGAAGTAATAGTACCCATATATATCAGGGTAACTGTAGGAATTATAGGGGAATTAGTTATTGAGTGTTGTAGGGAAGATATAGTGCTTGTAATTGTCGAAAGAGTTGCGTCGAAGTGACTGAAGGACTGAATTGGGTGAAGAACAAGGGCGTTTAGAAGTGGTAGAGGATGTTTGGATCAATTTTTTACATTGAAACAAACGATTGAGAAAAATGAGGGAGAAGAAGAATAAATTGTATTTAGGTTTTATGGGATTGCAACGCGTATGATAGGGATTAATAGGGAAGCTCTATGGCATGTGTTAGTAATATATGGTGTTGGTGGTAGGCTTCTGAATGAACAAAAAGTATGCATGACGATAGTGAAGCGTGTGAAAGAAAAATGAGGTCGAAAGTATTGGTTTAAATCATTAATAGCGAGTGAGGCAGGGATGTGTTCTGTCTCCTTGGTATAATTCAATTTGTATTATGGATGTGAGAAAAAATTTTAGAGGTGGGGGGAGCAGGAGATGGTGTTAGAATGATGCAGGTGAATGGAAGAGAGTGGAGGGTCCCTACCTATTATATGCGGAATGATTTGCTTTTGTGTGGCGAATCTGAATAGAGTTGAGAGGATTGGTAGAGGAGTTTGGCAGGGTGTGTGAAAGGAGGGGGTTGAGTTATAATGTAGATAAAGAGATAAAGTTTTTTTGTGAGTGAGGACAATTCCTCAGTGTTGAAGTTATGTTTAGATTCGTGACAAGCTGTAACGAGTGCTCTGAGTTTAAATATTTAGATATATGTTGGATAAAAAGTTGAGAATTGCAGGAAGGTGGCTGTGCAATTAAATCGTTGGTGGATGTAAGGGACTAAGTCTTGAGGGCGCTAGGGTCTTACACATGAGGGTATGTTTTACCTGTGTTAATGTATAGTAGTGAAAACTATGGTCTTGAATTAGAGGTATAGATCTAAAGTACATAGTGTTCAGATGCAATCTTAGCGGGTGTGTTAGGTGTGAGAGAATTGATAAAAGAGAATGAACGTATTAGAGAGTTGTGTGGTGTTGAAGAGATTGGAGTAAATGAGAGAATAAATGAAAGGTACGTGAGATGGCTGGTCATTGTGAAAAGGATGGATGATTTTTTTTTTTTTTTTTTTTTTTTTTTTTCTTTCCCTCTCGAAGGGTGGTTTTTTTTCCTCTTTCCCGGGTCCAAACCTCAGACCAAAGGATGAGGGATTTTGTTTACCCCCCAGCACCCCTGAACATGTGCCCGAAGTGGGTAGAATGGCACCCCATATCTTCCGCGGAGCCCACATGGATTCCCTCCAAGGCATGGACAACTCGCCATCCATGCACGCGTCACCCGAATTCTCATTCCGTTCGTCAGTACCCGGTCACCCCGAGCTGTTCAGATTCCTCGCCCGAGACACCGACCCGTCGGAACTGGTCCTGTTTTAAACCAGCCCAACAGCGTAAGCGAATCAGTTTGACGTACGGGGAATCGAACTTTCATTGCTCGGGGACTAGCACCGAGAGACGAAAGAGAAGGATTCCGGGGAGAGGCAGATGCGCGGAAGAGGCACATCCAAAAACCCTGGGAAGGGTGGGAAGCATCCGCCTCTGGAAAACGGAAATGCCACCACATCACCTCAGTGCACTAAGAACCGGAGTTGCTGGTTTTTCTCCAGACCATTATATCAATTTCTCTCGAGATATTCGAGGTGTACGAAATTTACTGATATTGATGATGGATAAAGTGAACTGTGGCAAGCATTCCACCCACCTGACAGCCCACCTAATGTAGGGTCTGGTTTTTCAATTTGTTGTTAGTTGTTTCTTCGCTCTTAGGACATGCAGGGCAGGGCGTATTACCCTGCCAAACAGTGACCAGAGAGCCCCCACAACGACAAGTAAACAAACTGCGGGGAGGATAGCGGTTGGCTAAGCGCATGTTGTAGTGGTGAGTGTTCTTGAATTCTTCGTCTGGGAGACCTAGGAAAAAGTGGATTGAGTCAGTAAAGGAATGCCTGGAGGAGAGAAATGTGAGTTTTTCGAGAGCCGAGAAGAAAGGTGTATAATAGGAGTGAATGGTGGGGTTTTGTGAGAGGGTATGTTTGTGGCCAACCTGGGCCAAGGGATGAACCCTACTTTGACGAGATGCCATAGTGAGGGTCCGTCGCGGTCTCGTGAAGCTCTAGGGTGGATTTTCTGACTGCGAAGAGTTTTCACTAGAAGGTATAAAGAGGGCTGTAAGGCTGGGCTTTCTTTTCGACTTGCGCCATATTTTTTCCACTTCATTCTTTTTTTCCAGGCATGTTACGCACCTCAACCCTAGTCTTGGGATAAGAAGGTGGGTGATTGATGATGCATGATTTTATTATATATTATATATATTATATAATATTATATATATATATATATATATATATGAAAAGAGATAAAAAATATATATATATATATATATATATATATATATATATATATATATATATATATATATATATATATTAATATATTTAATATATATATATAATATATATATATATATATATATATAATATATATATATATATAATATATATATAAATATAACTATATATATATATATATATATATATATATATATATTATATATAATGATAAAATGAGGAAATGAACGTATTAGAGAGTTTGTGGTGTGAAGAAGGGGTAAATGAGAGAATAAATGAAAGTATGTTGAGAAATGGTGTTGGTCATTGGAAAGGATGGATGATAGTTCGTTGGTTAAGCGGATGTATAGTGGACAGTGGTTGGGAACCGACCGGCTGGGAGACCGAAGAGAAAGTGATTTGAGTCGGTAAACAAGTGTCTGAAGGAGAGAAATGTGAGTGGCAGAGGCAGATTAAAGGTGCATAATAGGAGTGAATGGCGGGGTTTGTAATGGGGCATGTTGAATAGGACCAACCTGGGCCAAGGTTATGAACCCTTACGTGACGATTTTACCAATAGATGAGGGGTCCTCGCGGTCCATGAAGCTCTAGTGTGGATTTTTCTGTCTGTTGACGAGTCTCACTTAATTAATGGTACAGGATACAGAGGGCCCGGGGCGGTAAGGCTGCGGCTTTTCCTTTCGACTTTTGTCATATTCTTCTGCTGGCTTTTTCTTTTCCGATGCATGACACGCACCTTACCCCAGTCTTGGGGCAAAGAGGAAGATAAAGAAAGAAAGAAAGAAAGGAATATTATATATATATAATATATATATAATATATATATAATATATATATATAATATATATATATATATAATATATATATATATATAATATTATATATATATATATTATATTATATAATATTATATATATATAATATATTATATATATATATTTATGAGGGAGAGTACACGCATACTCAAAGCGATGATTACCTTCCATTTTTAATGGTGCGCCTTTCTCTTTTTGGGTTCATTTCTTCACACCACTCCACTCCTCCAGGCACAAACAATATACTAACCACCATATCCACATATCAAACACATGATTAAAATACACACCCCATTCTAGATAACACCTTACAGACATCCCGTACTACTCATATCCCTTGTGCGGGGGAGAAGAATTCCCACATCTACTGTCCTTGCGTGTCGTAAGAAGTCGACTAAGGGGCGGTGGTAGTTGGGTTGGCTGCCTCTACCACTTATCTCTTCCCAGGAATGCTAATGCAGGCCTCGAAGAAGTTCGTGATCGCCGTAAACGACCTTCTAACTTTCGGCGAAATTGTATGATCGTATGGGTACATGGGAATGTCAGAGATAAATTGTTGCAGGAGAAAGATTTGAGAGAGGGATGGATGTATTTAGAAAGGCAAATTTGATTTGCTCGCTGTGACTGAAACAAAGATGAAAAGGAAAAGGTGAAATTAAGTGGTGTGATGTGAAATGTGTGCGTGCTTGTGTGGAAGAGAATGAGAGAGGGAGAGAAGGAGTTGCAATTTTGATGAGTGACCTGTGGTATGAAGCTATGGTAGGATTTTGTTTGTGTGAGTACTAGAATTTTAATGGTTAAATTTAAGTTTGAAAAGGTCAAGGTTTGTGTGGTTGTGACGTATTGTCCATCTGAGGGAAACGTTGAAGAGAGTACGATTTTTTGGGATAATCTGAATGATGTTTTGGATGGGTGAGTAGGAGCTTCAGATGGATGTTTTGGGACCTGAATGGTTGATAGTGATCAAAAAAGGGATGGTATAACAGGTGGTTTTGGGGTGGCGGGAGAAATATAAAAAAAACAAAAAAATGAAGACCACCGCGCGCGCAATCGGTTCAAGGAAAAGGTGACTTTTGATTCTCCTTTGTAAGAGAGAGGGTATGCTGTTAAGTAATTATTTCTTTAAACACAAGACGTTATCCATAAGTATACTAGATGTGTAGTAGGATGGTATCGAAAGTGAAAAGTATGATTTGATTTAGTATGATGGTGAAGAAAGGATGATGTTTGAGATGTGTTGATGTTAAACCAGTTAGGGGTTTAGGAATGGGATATCGGACATTATTGTTGTCTATGTAAAATTTAAGTTAGTGGGGGGCTTGGATGGGAGAGGAAGGTGATACGAAAGGAAGTAGGTAAAATTAGGAGTGAGAAGTTAAGTGTGCAAGATAATAAGGATAAGTATGAAGAGCGCTCGCTAGTAAAACGGTTGAATGGGAACAAGTTGATACTGAACAAATCTGGGGGGCAAATGAAGGAAGCAATTGTTAGTAGTGCAAAGGGAAGTGTGTGGATGTGCTAAAGTAAAAGAAGAATGTTAACAGCGAATGGTGGAATGAAGAGGTATTGCAAAGTAAAAAAAGAAAGCGTGGTTGAATGTACCTTAAAGCAAATGATGAAGATTCAAAAGAAAGATGCTTGTAATTATATAAGGAGGAAAAAGAAGACTAAAAGGTGCATACTTAGGAGAAAACAAGAGGTAACATGAACAGTTTAGAAGGAGGATGAATGAGGACATACAAGGAAATAGGAAGCTCTTCTGGAAGAGCGCGCAAAGGTTAAGGAATGAGAATAAGGGGAAATCTGCTTAGAATAATGAATAGGGATGGGTGCTTTTGTAACTGATGAAATGGATGTGAGGGGAGTTGGAAAGAACACTTCGAAAATCTGCACCGAATATTAACAGTAATGATGAGTGTTAGTGAATGTGTGCGGTTTTGATGGTGGCAAGAAGAATTAGGTATTTTGGGGATGATGGTTATTAGTAAGGAGGAGGTAATGGGTAGCGTGGAGAAGATCATTAAATGAAAAGTGGAATAAAGTAGGAGATGAGACGAAACCCTAAGGAACTCCACTATTGACAGAAAAAGAAGAAGAAGTCGCTCCATCAACCACAGCCGATATTGAGCGACTTTAAATTGTGCAGATTTTCGAAGTGTTCTTTCCACACTCCCCTCACATCCATTTCATCAGTTACAATAGCACCATCCATATTCATTATTCTAAGCAGATTCCCCTTATTCTCATCTTTAACCTTTCGCGCTTTCGTTCCAGAAGAGCTTCCTATTTCCTTGTATGTCCTCATTCATCCTCCTTCCAAACTGTTCGTTTACCTCTTGTTTTCTCCTACGGATACACACCTTTTATTATTTCTTTTTTCCTCCTTATATAATTCCAAGCATCTTTCTTGAATCTTCATCATTTGCTTTAGTACATTCAACCACGCTTCTTTTTTACCTTTACCCGCTTTCATCAACCTCTTCATTCCACCATTCACTGTTAACATTCTTATTTCCTACTTTTAGCTCATCCACACATACTTCTTTTGCTCTACTAACAATTGCTTCCTTCATTTGCCCCCAGAATTGTGCTCAGTATCAACTTGTTCACATTCAACCGCTTTTTACTAGCGAGCGCTCCTACATACTTATCCTTATTATCTTGCTCTCTTAACTTCTCACTCTTAATTTACCTACTTCCTTTCGTATCACCTTCCTCTCCATCCAAGCCCCCACTAACTTAATTTTACATAGAACAACATAATGATCCGATAATCCCATTCCTAAACCCCTCACTGATTTAACATCCAACACATACTTCAACATCTTCTTCACCAACACTAAAATCAATCATACTTTTCACTTCGATACCATCTCTACCTACACCAACTCTAGTATACTTATGGATACTCTTGTGTTTAAAGAAAGTATTACTTACACACATACCTCTCTCTTCACAGAAATCAATCACCTTCCTACCATTCTCATTTTCTCCCGCCACCCCAAAACCACACTGTTATACCTCCCGTTTTTTGATCCACTATCCAAAACCCATTTTTTTCCCAAGGTCCCCAAAACTAATCAATCTGAAGATCCTACTCACCCCATCCAGAACATCATTCAGATTATCCCAAAAAATCGTACTCTCTTCAACGTTTCCCTCAGATGGACCATACGTCACAACCACACATACCTTGACCTTTTCAAACTTAAATTTAACCATTAGAATTCTAGGACTCACACAATCAAAGTCTACCATAGCTTCATACCACAGGTCACTCATCAAAATTGCAAATCCTTCTCTTCCTCTCTCATTCTCTTCCACACCAGCACGCACACATTTCACATCACACCACTTAATTTCACCTTTTCCTTTCATCTTTGTTTCAGTTGTTTCAGTTATTAAATCAAATTACTCTTACTAAATGGATCCATCACTCTCTCCTCTTCTCTCAACTTTTATTCCTCTGACATTCCATGTACCCATACTGATTCATACAATTTCGCCGAAAGTTAGAAGGTCGTTACGGCATCACACGACCTTCTCCGAGGCCTGCATTAGCATTCCTGGCAAGAAATAGATGGTTGTATATAGGCAGCCAACCCAACTACCACGCCCCTTGTCGACTTCTACGACACGTAGGACATACGATGTGGGCAATTCTTTCTCCCCCACACATAGGGATATGAGTAGTAGGGATGTCTGTAAGGTGTTATCTAGAAGTGGGGTGTGTGTACTTTAATCATGTGTATATGATATGTGGATAAATGGTGGTTAGTAATATGTTGCCTGGAGGATGAGTGTGTGAAGAATATGAACGCAAAAGAGAAAGGCGCACCATTAAAAATGGGAGGTAATTTCATCGTTTCGAGTATGCGGTACTCTCCCTATAATATATTATATGAATATATATATATATATATATATATATATATATATTATATATATATATTATATATTATATATATATATATATTATATATATACTATATATATATAATATATATATATATATATAATATATATATATTATATATATATATATATTCTTTCTTTCTTCTTTATCTTCCTCTTTGCCCAAAGACTGGGGGTAGGTGCGTGACATGCATCGGAAAGAAAAGCAGCAGAAGAATATGACAAAAGTCGAAAGGAAAGCCCAGCCTTACCGCCCCGCCCCCTCTGTATCACTGTACCATTAATTAGTGAGAACTCGTCACAGACAGAAAATCCACACTAGAGCTTTCATGGGACCGCGGACGGGACCTTCACTATGCGTAATCGCACGTAAGGGTTCTCCCTTGGCCCAGGTGGGCACAAACCATGCCCCCATACAAAACCCCGCCATTCACTCCTATTATGCACCTTATCTCGCTCTGCCAAACTCACATTTTCTCCTTCACATTCGTTCACCGACTCAATCCACTTCTCTTCGGTCTCCCAGCCGGTCGGTTTCCCAAACACACTCGCCACTATACATCCGCTTAACCAACCGACTATCATTCATCCTTTCCAATGACCAAACCATCTCAACATACTTTCATTTATTCTCTCATTTACCCCTTCTTCACACCACACAACTCTCTAATACGTTCATTCCTCATTTTATCAATTATATATATATATATATATATATATATATATATATATATATAAAATAATAGTATAATATATAATATATATAATATATATATAATATATATATATAATATATATATATATATATATATAATATATATAATATAAATATATATATATATATACTTATATAATATATATATATAATATATATATAATATACAAATATATATATACTCTATTTTATCTATATATATATATAAATATATATATATATATATATATATATATAAATAAAATCATCATCATCATCACCCACCTTCTTTCCCCAAGACTAGGGTTGAGGTGCGTAACATGCACTGGAAAAAGAATAGAAGTGGAAAAATATGACGCGAGTCGAAAAGAAAGCCCAGCTTTACCGCCCCTTTTATACCCTTCAATGAGAACTCGTCACAGCCAGAAAAACCCAACCTAGAGATTCACGGGACCGCGACGGACCCTCACTACGGCATCTCGTCAAAGTAGGGTTCATCCCTTGGCCCAGGTGGGCCACAACCATACCCCTCACAAAACCCCTCCATTCACTCCTATTATACACCTTTCTTCTCGCCTCTGCCAACTGGCATATCTCTCCTACAGGCATTCCTTTACTGACTCAATCCACTTTTTCTTCGGTCTCCCAGACCGAAGAATTCAAAGAACACTCACCACTACACATCCGCTTAGCCAACCGACTATCCTCCCCCGCAGTTGTTTACCTTGTCGTTGGTGGGGGGGCTCTCTGGGACACTGTTGGGCAGGGTATACTGCCCTGCCCTGCAGTGTCCTAGAGCGAAGAAACAACTAACATCAAGTTGAAAAACCAGACCCTACATTAGGTGGGCTGTCAGGTGGGTGGAATGCTTGCCACAGTTCACTTTATCCATCATCAATATCAGTAAATTTCGTACACCTCGAATATCTTGAGAGAAATTGATATAATGGTCTGGAGAAAAACCAGCAACTCCGGTTCTTAGTGCACTGAGGTGATGTGGTGGCATTTCCGTTTTCCAGAGGCGGATGCTTCCCACCCTTCCCAGGGTTTTTGGATGTGCCTCTTCCGCGCATCTGCCTCTCCCCGGAATCCTTCTCTTTCGTCTCTCGGTGCTAGTCCCCCGAGCAATGAAAGTTCGATTCCCCGTACGTCAAACTGATTCGCTTACGCTGTTGGGCTGGTTTAAAACAGGACCAGTTCCGACGGGTCGGTGTCTCGGGCGAGGAATCTGAACAGCTCGGGGTGACCGGGTACGTGACGAACGGGAATGGAAGATTCGTGGTGAGCCGTCATGGATGGCGAGTTGTCATGCCTTGGAGGGAATTCCATGTGGGCTCCGCGGAAGATATGGGGTGCCATTCTACCCACTTCGGGCACATGTTCAGGGGTGCTGGGGGGTAAACAAAATCCCTCATCCTTTGGTCTGAGGTTTGGACCCGGATGAGGGATAAATACCTCCCTTCGAGGAGGAAAAGGAAAAAAAAAAAAAAAAAAAAAAAAAAAAAAATCATCCATCCTTTTCACATGACCAGACCATCTCAACGTACTTTCATTTATTCTCTCATTTACTCCATTCTTCACACCACACAACTCTCTAATACGTTCATTCTCATTTTATCAATTCTTCTCACACCTAACACACCCCTAAGATTGTCCATCTGAACATATTGTACTTTAGATCTATACCTCTAATTCCAGACCATAGTTTCACTACTATACATTAACACAGGTAAACAATACACCCTCATGTAAGACCCTGGCGCACTCAAGACTTAGTCCCTTTACATACACTTACGATTTAATTGCACCAGCCACCTTCCTGCAATTCACAATTTATCATCCAACATATATTCTAAATATTTAAACTCAGACACTCGTTACAGCTTGTCACGATCTAACATAACTTCACACTGAGGATTGTCCTCACTCACAAAAATAACTTTACTCTTATCTACATTTATACTCAAACCCCTCCTTTCACACACCCTGCCAAATCTCTCTACCAATCCTCTCAAACTCTATTCAGATTCGCCACACAAAACCAAATCATCCGCATATAATAAGTAGGGCACCCTCCACTCTCCTTCATTCTCCTCTTTCTAACACCATCTCCTGCCACCCACCTCTAATTCTTTCATCACATCCATATACAAATTGAATAACCAAGGAGACAGAACAC
This sequence comes from Trachelipus rathkii, assembly GCA_015478945.1. NCBI lineage: Eukaryota > Metazoa > Arthropoda > Malacostraca > Isopoda > Trachelipodidae > Trachelipus > Trachelipus rathkii. The sequence goes on along the minus strand of JABUQX010002607.1, from coordinate 38,032 downwards.
ATCCCTGCCTCACTCCGCTATTAATATTAAACCAATCACTTTCGACTCCATTTATTCCATTCATACACGCGCTTCACTATCGTCATCATACTTTTGATTCCATTCAGAAAGCTACCAACCAAACACCATATATTACTAACACCTGCCATAGAGCTTCCCCTATTAATCCTATCATACCGCATGTTGCAAATCCATAAAACCTAAATACAATTTATTCTTCTTCTCCCTCATTTTCTCAATCGTTTGTTTCAATGTAAAAATTTGATCCAAACATCCTCTACCACTTCTAAACGCACCTTGTTCTTCACCAATCAGTCCTTCAGTTCACTGACGCACTCTTCGACCAATATTACCAGCATATAATCTTCCTACAAACACTCAAAATAAACTAATTCCCCTATAATTCCTACAGTTCCTCTTATCCCTTACTATTGTACTTTTCTCTCCTCCAATCCTTCGGAACTATACCCTCCATAAACGCTTTGTTACACAACTTCCAAATCCAATCAATCACCATCTAGGATTGCCCCAA